>CAUYPK010041386.1:0-15153 GCA_963574355.1 Loris lydekkerianus
TGTTAACAAATGGAAAAACATACCATGCTCATGGCTGGGAAGAATCAACATTGTTAAAATGTCCATATTACCCAAAGCAATATACAATTTTAATGCAATCCCTATTAAAGCTCCACTGTCATACTTTAAAGATCTTGAAAAAAATAATACTTCATTTTATATGGAATCAGAAAAAAACCTTGAATAGCCAAGACATTACTCAGAAATAAAACAAAGCAGGAGGAATCACGCTACCAGACCTCAGACTACACTGTAAATTGATAGTGATCAAAACAGCATGGTACTGGCACAAAAACAGAGAGGTAGATGTATGGAACAGAATAGAGAACCAAGAGATGAACCCAGCTACTTACCGTTTTTTGATCTTTGACAAGCCAATTAAAAACATTCAGTTGGGAAAAGATTCTCTATTTAACAAATGGTGCTGGGTGAACTGGCTGGTGACCTGTAGAAGACTGAAGCTGGACCCACACCTTTCACCATTAAATAAGATTAAAGATTAAAAGATTTAAATTTAAGACATGAAACTATTAAAATACTAGAAGAGAGTGCAGGGGAAACTCTTGAAGACATTGGTCTGGGCAAGTATTTTATGAGGAGGACCCCCCGGGCAATTGAAGCAGTTTCAAAAATACACTACTGGGACCTGATCAAACTAAAAAGCTTCTGCACAGCCAAGAACATAGTGAGTAAAGCAAGCAGACAGCCCTCAGAATGGGAGAAGATTTTGCAGGTTATGTCTCCGATAAAGGTCTAATAACCAGAATCCACAGAGAACTCAAACGTATAAGCAAGAAAAGAACAAGTAATTTCATCGCAGACTGGGCAAGGGACTTGAAGAGCTGGAACATATTCTTCTTCGTAAAGTATCTCAAGAATGGAAGAAAAAGTATTCAATGTATTCCGCCCTACTATGAAACTTAATTTATGGCTTTCATATGAAAGCCATAACCCATTTATAACCTAAGAATATGGGGAAGGGGGGGGAGGTGACAGGATGGGCAGAGGGAGAGTGATTGGTGGGATTACACCTACGGTGCATCTTACAAGGGTACATGTGAAATTTAGTAAATGTAGAATATAAATGTCTTAACACAATAACTAAGAAAACGCCAGGAAGGCTATGCTAACCAGTGTGATGAAAATATGTCAAGTGGTGTATGGTGCCCCATGATCTAATTAAAGTACACAACTATGATTTAGTATTTAAAAGAAAGAAAAATTTAGACATCTCTTATTCTAAACAACTGCTTTATTTTTATTACTAGAGAAACTAGATTAAAGAAAGACACCTCTTACCTCCTTGCTTAAGTTATAACCTTGGTCAAGGTCTACTGGTTTCACTTCAAAGGGTAATTTAATTTAAAAGAAATTTAAAAACAAAAAAGTCATCATTTGTCCTGGCTAAAGTTTGCTTCATTCACCTTCGCTCCTCTCTACTCCTTCCTTTTAGCTGATCATGAAATATGGTTGCTGAGATGTACTCAGTCCAGCTGTTTTTATACCTCACTTTCATTTCCTGTGTGTCATTTTCTCTTTTCTGTCCATGAATTTTCTCCACCATTGGAACATCTCTGAGCCTGTTCTAGTTGGTTCTAGCTCCCCAATTGGTGAATTACACTTTGATAATTAAACTCTGTTAAACTTATCAGAAGTGATTTCTAAAATAGAGCTTCCAGAGATACCCAGTAGCACTGAGATTTCCACTGGGGTACCCCCTGGTCCCACTGCTCTCTCATTGCATCAGGGCAGGAGCCCTCAGTTCTCTCTGAAATTCCAAAGCTCCATAGATTTGTGTTTTGAGCTCTTTGAGTTTGTTTAAGCACATTTTTGATCCTTGGTGGGTCCAGAAATCAAGACAGAAACTAAACTAGGTCTGGGATCAGATCGGATCTGATAACTAATTAGCTTAGATACAGGTAGAGGCCCAAATTATCTGACTGGGTCAAGCAGAAACTAACAGCAAACGGCAACACTATCGGGAGTGTGAACTCCAGCTTTCAGAAATTCCCAGAAATCTCCATGTTCGATTTCTTTGTTTCTTTTTCTTGTGCACTTGGGTAAGGAAAAAAAAAAATCACGGCCTAAGTTAATCATAGAGATGTGAGAACCAAAGTCAAGATTCAAGGTACAAACATGATCCTTAATTTCTGAGAAAGGCAGCGCTCAACTCTCTGACAATGCCTATCTGTACACGTATAAATATTAGGCCCTTGCAAAAATAGCCAAAGCTTACAGAAATAGCAATATTTTACTGAAGTCAATTATTGCCTAGCTAGTAATTGCTTAAAACAATAAAATAGGTAATTAAAATATTGATAGTCTGAATAAAAGAAAATATTTACCAGCTGGCTTTATAAGACTTTCTAAATGCTATTAGATCTGCTTTTATATAGATGCCTATATGTCCATGTGTCTATATATTTTGTGTGTGTTATTTTACTACCAAAATATACAAAAGAGCCCTCATAAATTAGCTTAAAAATAAAAATAACAACTTAAGCAAAATTTTCTATCACAAAGATAGAAACTAATTCCTTCCTTTTAGTTAGCATGATTTTAAATAATACAGCAACTGACTTCTGCTGAAATATCTTTTCAATTCTATTGCACCCTGATTTACAATTTCTCATCATGTTCACCTTCAGAGGGAAACAACTGACATGACATGGACCTAAATACCTCAGATGCTGTGAGTCTCCTTCAGTATTCCCTGAAATTTTCAAAGCTGATTTAGCCTCTGTAGCCTTTACCCAGACTTACTTTCTTCGGTACTTGTTTAGTATATTGATGATCTTATGCTCTGTAAACAGGGGGCTCTCTTAGACTCTCTCACTCCTTTAAAGACTCTAGCTGAGTGGGGCTGTGAAGCCTCTACATCTGGACTCCAGTAGGTACAGAAAATTGTTATATTTACTTAGGACCTAAGGTATCTTAAGGCACTCAAAATCTCACTCCAAAACACCTTGAGTCAATTCAGTCACAGCCCTTACTAGAGCTTACATAATGGCAAAAGAAAAAACTGCCACTATCTACGTGAACTACAAATATCCCATTGGAGTTTACCATGCAGTTGGCACAATTTGCAACTCTAATGGTTTCTTAACTTCTGTTGACACTCCTATTGCCCCCTATAATTGTTACTCTATTACAAGCTATTCACCTCGTTTCTAAGATTGCTATGGCTCATGGACCAGCTCACACTAAAGAAATGAATAACATACCCCTAGAAAATGATAGAACAGACAGAGTTGCTAAGTACGGGTCTCCAAATGAACCTCCTTTTCCCACTCTATTACCTTGTCTATATTGCTCTCTAATTTTTTTTTTTTTTTTTTTGAGGCAGAGTCTCACTATGTTGCCCTCAGTAGAGTGCTGTGGTGTCACAGCTCACAGCAACCTCGAACTCTTGGGCTTAAGCGATTATCTTGCCTCAGCCTCCAAAGTACTTGGGATTATAGGCACCTGCCAAAATGCTATTTTTTGTTGCTGTTGTCATTGTTGTTTAGCTGGCCGGGCCGGTTTTGAACCCGCCAGCCTTGGTGTATGTGGCTGGTGCCATAAACACTGTGCTACGGGAGCTGAACCTCTCTCTAATATTATTGATGATCAAGTTAATGTCTCCAAATCCAAAAAGGATTGTGGGGTACAGCATGGTGTTAAACATTTATCAGGTGGATTATACACTGGGCCAAACAGACTTTCTGTGCACCATTTTCTTTCAACTTTTTGACCTAAACTTATCTCCCATCAGATGGGACATATGTGCAAATGTGGGATAATTAAGAAATATGTACAGTACATTACACACAAACTTTATGTCCACTTTGTATGTGTGTGTGTGTGTGTGGGGGGAATGAGCAGAACCTTCCAACACTTATAGCAGATTAATAAGAGGAAGAAGTTTATCATGAGCCTGGGGAGAATCAGAATGATTACTCATTATCTCAATGGAGTCCAGAAATTTTTATATCATCCTTTTAGAGGAGAGGGAGGGATGAAGAATATAGATAATTCTGTTTAGGGGCAATAAATGTTTGCTAGGGAGGATGAATGGATGTAGGAAATGATCACCTTGCAAATGATTCTCTTTGAAAATTAAATTAACCTGAGAAGCAGGTTATCATGTTTAAAATGACTTGAACCAGATTTAGTTGTGTTCTTGATCTTCTTTCCTGTAATATATTTGAGATGACAGGGAAGGGAATGAAGGTCAGCTCTTACTTTGATGGGTCTGTTCTGGTTTTGCAGAACCCAGAGGGAAAGTTCCTTCCAGGGGTTTGTTATCTCTAAGAACCTTTAATTCAAAATACTCTTTCTAGTGGTTCTCAACCTTCCTAATGCCGCGACCCTTGAATACAATTCCTCATGTTGTGGTGATCCCCAAACATAAAATTATTTTGTTGCTACTTCATAACTGTAATTTTGCTACTGTTATAAATCATAATGTAAATATTTGATATGCAGGATGTATTTAGGCAACCCCTGTGAAAGGGTCGTTTGACCCCCAAAGGGGTCATGACCCACACGTTAAGAACTGCTGTTTTATACCAAGGAGTCATATTTTGGGGTGAAATTTCCTGAGTTCCTTCTTTTGAACGTCACTAGGAGTTTCCACACATTAAAAGCTGAGTCAATGGCTGTAGAGAGAAAGATCTGGTTAGTAGTGAAGTAAGACAAGATATGAATAGAGAGACAAAAACATAGACCAGAATGAGAATAAATAAGCAGAACAGATCTACATACATTTCCTCACACCCAATTAAACCGGTCTCCCACTCTTGGTCATCATTAATCTGATGGTGAATATTTACCTTGTCTTTCTAGAGGTACATATCAATTCTCTATTTTTCCTAAGTGGTTTCAGTAGAAACAGGTATTTCTCACCAATAAGCACACAAGCTCCTCCCTCTTGGGCTGTTAAGGTATCTGTCAAGGAGGCAGCTGTTTTAAAATACAAGAGAGGGTAGGCCGTTGACTTCTAAATGAAGTGTTCCCTATGCTTACAAAGGGATGTTGAACTCTTGTTCTGCGACCACGGAGAGATTCAAAACTATCTTTTCACTCTCATGAACTTCAAATGCCTGAAAAAGAGTCCTGAGCACCAAATGACTTACAATTTTGATATTTATAATATCACGTCTAGCACATTTGTGTGATATTACTTTGCAAATGAAAAGTTTTCAGATTGACTGGCATTTAAAGTGGAGTACGTGGTAACAGAGGATGTCCAATAACCAAGTCCAGAAAGTTCTGACCATCTAGGAACTTGTTTACTATAAACAGATGAATTTTATTTATAGGTGGTGTCAGGTTGGAACTTGTGACCTCCCATCTCATTGAGTTTGCTGTGTCTGTTCTCCCTGACATTTTTGCATCTCTAGTTTCCAAGTGTTCCTGTCAACCTGGGAGAACAGAACAGATTGTAAAATATTTGGTATAAAAGGCCTTCAGGTTGCGCTTTAAAGCCAGTGCCACCTCTAGCTCACTGAGCTCCAGCCAAAGGAGAAGAGGGGTAGTAAGTAAGCCACCTCCCTGCAAATCCCCCGGTGGTAAACCACCCAGAAAGCAACTGGCTACAAAAGCTTCTCTCGGGAGTGCCCCCTCTACTGGAGGGGTGAAGAAACCGCATTGCTACAGGCCTGGTAGCCTGGCACTCGGTGAAATTAGACGTTGTCAGAAGTCCCCTGAAACTGATTTGCAAACTTCCTTTCCAGCCTCTGGTGCGAGAAATTGCTCGGACTTGGAGACAGATCTGTGCTTCCATAGTGCAGCTATTGGTGCTTTGCAGGAGACAAGTGAGGCCTATCTGGTTGGCTTTTTTGAAGGCACCAACCTGTGTGCCAAATGCCAAACGTAAAAATTAACCAAAAGACATCCGGCTAGCATGCCCCATACATGGAGAATGTGCCTAAGAATCCTCTGTGACAGGCTGGGGGCCTGTACCTCAAGGGCTAAGGCATCAGCCACACACAACAGAGCTGGCTGGTTCAAATCCAGCAGGAAACAACAGTAACAACTACAACCAAAAAAATAGCCGTGCGTTGTGGCGGGCGCTTGTGGTCCCAGCTACTTGGGAGGCTGAGGCAGGAGAATCACTTAAGCCCAGGAATTAGCAGTTGCTGTGAGCCGTGAGGCCACAGCACTCTACCCGGGGCGACAGCTTGAGGCTCTGTCTCAAAAAAAAAAAAAAAAAAAAAATCCCCTGTGATGGGAAAGCATTTCATTTTCAAAAAAAAAAAATTCTCTTCTTCCTGTTATGAGTAGTTCTGAACATTAGATACTTTTATTTCCCATGGGGTCAAAACATACCTAAGGATAGAATTGCAAGTGGAAAAATAGAGGACAGAAATCAGGTATTGGAAGTTTTTCCATTTTCATTTGGAAAATGAAATAGTTTGAATTTTTAATATGTATAGAAATTATTTATTTTTAATTCACATTATAATATTAATTAATTATATGCAGGATTAATGCAAGTCAAAATGTTTCAGTAAACAAGTTTCAGTAGTTCAACTTTGTAACAATTATAAATAAACCTGTTAAATTTCTCTGGACAATGCAAGCAGTTGGGTTTTTTTAAAAACAAGTAAATTTCTTATCCATGGCAACTAAGTGGCATTTGTAACATCTTTATCATATGGTACATTCTATCCATTCATAATGCTTTTCTGAGTTGCCCTATGTGCAAGCACATGTTCTGAATTTAATCTTAATCTTTTGTGCTTTTCCTATAAATTTGCTATTCAAATACATTAAGCTATAAAAAAGATAAAAAGTAATAAAAGGCCTTTGGTCTGGTTCTGGCAGTTATAGAGCTAGGTTTCATCAGTTAACGAAGTCAGTCAAGACTTTTGGTTTGTCTATATGTAATCTTTAGTGTCTGGTAACTTAACAAGGCAAGTTTGCCACCCCAAGTTTTTGGGTCCAGCTTGTGAGTCATACATAACAGCTGGTGATTTAACAAGCATGACATCATCAGGGTTAGTGTCAGCATCATGTACATAAGAGGTGCAAGAAGGTCTTCTGTGGAATCAAACCATGGTAGCAGATTGTAACATCATCCTAGTGTGCCAACCAGAAAAGATAAAACTTCTTTCTCATAACTTTCATGAGCTAAATAAGTTCTTGAGCTTTGACAGAGGTTTTTCTCACGAACAGGAGAAGTAGCATGATGTGTTTTCTCTGGGTGTGGATGCCACATCTCACACCCAGTCTCTGCATTGGGTGACCAGACACATTGGCAGGAACAAAAGTGAGTTCAGGTTTCTTTACATGATCTAGATATTAGCATAATCAGCACCCAGACTGATTTGTTAGTGTGGCCAGGGTTTGAAAGACTGGTGCAAAGAGATGCCAGGTCTTGGGTGGTGCCTGTGGCTCAAAGGAGTAGGGCGCCAGCCCCATATGCCAGAGGTGGCAGGTTCAAACCCAGGCCTGGCCAAAAACTGCAAAAAAAAAAAAAAAAAAAAAAGAGAGAGAAAGAGGGAGATGCCAGGTCTGTACCTGATCTGCTAGAAAAACAGTAAGGGGTTAGTAAGAACCAGGCTTAGTTTGAAAGAAGAGGCATAGTGGAAGATTAAATGGGAGAAGAAGGTAAGTTTAGGCTGGCTCCAATCAGCTTTCAATGTGCAATCCTCAAAGGGGGAGGTTTTAAAGAAGTGTTTATAACGCACCCTTTGTGAGTGTTTAATAGAATAAAAAAGCTTTTACATGACAACCAGGTTTCTTGCCCCATGATCTTGAGAAAAAATGAAGATGTCTGCTCAGGGGTCTAGGAACTGGCCCTGGAAATCCTTCCCTTTAGGTCATCTGTAGAGTGGTCCTCTAATTATCCCAGGAAGATATTTCTTTTATTTTTGTGGCAGTGTAGGTGATTAACAGTACCTCATAAGGGCCTTCAGACAAGGTGGCAGTACGTGTCTTTTTCTAAAAACTTTGATGTGCACACGATCTCCTGGTTAAAAAGGATGGCAGCCTTGTCAGTTCATGGAAACCATGAGTTTTTCCCCTGTTGATGATACACTCCAAGTATATTAGTTAGTGCCAGTAGGCAGTTAATCATGGTATTGAACCTTTCACTTAGTTCCTTATAGTGTTTAACCAGCCAAGAAATGGAAAGTTTAGAGTGTGAGTTTCCTCCAGAGATTTGGTGAGATTTACAAATAGTGCACTCGGAAATATATATTCATATATTTTTAAGTATCCCCCATTTGCACAAGTCTCATTTGACGAGAGATAAGTGTCAGCCAAAAAGTTAAAATAAAGGGGCCACAAGATGTCCATTTGGCACAATATACAATCCATATGGTAATTGTTTAGCACCATTTTTCCATCTAACCTTTCTGGATTTGTGGGTATTAGCCTGATTATCAATAATAGAAGACAGGGATAAGGACAGGGTTGATTAATCAAGCAGAGATAGGATAAGGAGGGCCATTTTGGCTATATATTTAGCAGTCCTGTCTATTCTATTATTTTCTAGAAATGGAAGGTCCATTTCATTATTGTGAGCTGGGCTATGAACAATAGCAATCTCAGAAGCAAGGTGAATAGCTTGTAATAGCGCAGTAATTATAGGCCCATTGGCAGAAGGTGTGCTGGCAGAAACTAAGAAACCACAAGATTTCCAAATTGTACCATTCCATGTCAGACTTCCAAGGCATATTTGGAGTCTGTGTAAATAGTTGCAGCTTTTCCTCTTGCTGGTGTGCAAAGTCTAGTGAGAACCATGCCAAACTTTTGGTGTGAGCTTTTCAGTGCCCTAAGATACTTAATGTCCTGTGTAACAGTTGTCTGTACCTTCTAGACCCAGAATTTTATGGTCTCACTCAGCTAGAGTCTTTAAAAGATGACTTTAAGAGAGGTGAATGGCTTGTAATAGTGCAAAATATCATCAATATTATTAACACATACTGAACCTTTACCTTATTTTAGGTAAAGGTTATAGAGTATAAATTAACTGAGACTTTGAGAGAATATTGAAGGAGACTCACAGTATCAGAGGGATGCAGGCCATGTTAATTGTCTCCCTCTGAGGGTGAATGTATAGAGAAATTCTGAATAAGGGTATAATAGAATTAGAAAGAAAGTTGAGCAGAGGCCAATTACTATATTGTTAAAGTCACAAGAACAAAAAGGCATTTGAGTTACTTTCTATCAGGAAACTGTGTTAGTTTCTATTTTCTTAAGAAAAATATTTAATTTAAGTACTTATTTTGTGAAGCTAGTTAACAAGAGTTCTTTTATATATTTTGGTAATGAAATATATGGACACATAGACACATAGACATACAAACAGATCTAATAGCTCTTATAAAGAATTTTCATTTGTTGACTCTTAATTTCTTTTATTCAGACTATCAGTCTTTTTTTTTCTTTTGAGACAAAGTCTCACTTTGTCACCCTCAGTAGAGTGCTGTTGTGTCACAGCTCACAGCAACCTCAAACTCTTGGGCTCAAGCAATTCTCTTGCATCAGCCTCCCAAGTAGCTGGGACTCCAGGCACCTGCCACAACGCCCGGCTACTTTTAAAGATGAGGTCTCACTCTGGCTCAGGCTGGTCTCAAACTCAGGAGCTCAGGCAATTCACCTGCCTCAGCCTCCCAGAGTGCTAGGATTACAGGTGTGAGCCATCACATCTGGTCAAGACTATTGATCTTTTAATGAACTATGGTAGAACCTCTGTAAGTTGACCATGTAAGGGACAACTGTAACAAAGGCTAGCCACATTACGTGTTTTACTTTTAATCATCTAATTTCTCTATTAATATAAATAAGGCCATTGTTTAGAATAACAGATCTCTAAAATTTATTCTCAAAAAATTGAGAAGTCTTTTAATCTAAAGGATCCATCTTTTGGCCATAATTAGAAATCTCAAAGGTATATTTATTCCAAGAGGGACTGTATCCAATTCCTCTTCATAGAAAGTCCAGGTGGTAAGTTTTCAAGTTTAGCCTGGAGAGGGTACAGAGAGGGAAGTTCCCAAAATTCTCAAAAATTCACTCTCAGAAATAGGCAAGCTAAAGAAGATGAGACCTTTTAAGACAAAGATTCCCCTAGACCTTGACATATTTGGCTCAGAGTGTGCTGCTTAGAATCATGCATGGCTTGGACCCCGAATCTTTTTCATAACGGCTGTTTAAGAAGTTCCCCCCCAAAACACAGTCCCCAAGATGTCAGAGACTGAGGAGAAAATTCCTACTCAGTCACAAGACAAGCTGAGAGACATGTAACAGGACAAGAGGGGACCCTCCTAGGCTTTTGTTTGTGGAGGGTGTGGACCCCTAGCAAAGTTCATCTTAGTAGAACCACGTACCTGGCTAGCCTGCAGGTCTGGCTCAAACTGCAGGCTTGTATGGGCACCAGGCCCATGTTCCACCCTACCACAGCCCTCCTTCTGACAAAATGTCACAGAAAGACCATGACAAAAATGGGTACCAACAACAACAGCAACAAAAATGCTTTCTCTGAGAGTGAACCAGAGAATATGAATATTCATATTGAAAGTGCCAAAAATATACCAATACCAGAGTTGCTTTATCAAGACTAGTCACTTACAAAAACCTTTTCTCTCATTAATTTTAAACTTGGAAAGGATGATTACCTTTACCACCTGCTCCACTGGAGACTACAGAGAGAGAAAAAGTGGGAGTCTGACTGGGAAGTTCAGGTCTCTCACGGCACTGCCAGCTGCTCAGAAATGCCATTCACCATTCTCCCCACTGTGGGTTTCAGAAGAGCTGAAAGGCTATGAAGATCCTGCCAACGTAGCTTGGCAAACCAAGCTCTGGAGGTCAGAGGAACTTTCCCCTTTCCCGCAAAAGGTTGCTAAAAGACAAACTCACAATTAAGGAGATTAATAAGGGGAAGAAGTTTCTTTACCCTGCACAAGCAGAGAATCACAGAGTAATTAACCAATATCTCAATGGAGTCCAGACATCTTTATACTCTTCTTCTAGAAGAAAAGGGGAGATAAGGAACATAGGTAATTCTGTTTAGCAACAAAAAGGATGGTTAAAAATGCATGGGAGAAACAGATTGACTTCTAACTTAACCTGAGAGAAACAGATTGACTTCTGACTTAACCTGAGAGATGGGGGTCAGGTCTGGTTGCGTTCTTCATCTCTCGGGCAATATTTTGAGATGACAAGGAGGGGAAGGGAACTCACTTCATGGTTCTTTTGATGGGTGGGCCCGATTATGCAGCTAGAGGGCCAGCCCCACCAAGGGTCTGCTGATCTCTAAGGACCTTTATTCAAAATAATCTTTATACCAAGGAGTCATATTCTGGGGTGAAATATCCTGAGCACCTTCAAAACTAGGAAGACTCTGAAAAGTTCTGTTGTTGCTGAACTAGGTGCCTGGAGGGCAGACGAAGCCTGCGCTCAGGTTCTAAATGTGTTCTGTGCTGCCCGAGCCCCTGGTGCCGGACTTCTGGTGATGGAGAAATAGAATTACAAACAAAATTTCCTCCCGTCCCAGAAATGCTCTCTATAGAGGTAAAAGAGAAAGGAAACACTTATGTCTTTGAAGAAGTATTAAATCAGAGTTTGCTGCACATCACAGGAAATTCACAAAGGGATTACGAGGACAGAAAGAAATTTCACCCACCAACACAGCCAGTGAATGCCATACATTCCCTGTTGTACATGCTCTCAAGATGGGCATGAACTATCCTCAAGGAAGGGGGCGCCATAGCAGCATTGGCTACACTTAGTTCATCCCAGATCTCTTTTAGATCCACCTGGCCATCTGTGTTTGCTAACTGGCTTGAAGAAGAAATAAGAAAGAAGAAATACAAAGAAGAAATAAACCCATATCTTTAAAACAGCAGGTATATTTAAATTCAAAGAAGTGCTGGGAGATCATGGCACTATCTATTTTGATGATTATGTTTCAAAGAGAGGGCCCTATGTCTTTGAGGAAAAGAGTCAGTCTAGGTTTTAAAACTGGCAAGAAGTTTAGTGAACTGTCAAAAAGTTTTGTGGGTTGGCATACATCTATCTCATAGGGGCACAGGAAAAATTTACACTGTTCTAAAGAAGGGGAGAGACCTTTTCTTTAGGTCTTCCTGTGTTGCCAGGCTGGGTTTGAACTCCTGGGCTCGAGGGATCCTCCCACCCAAGGATCAGATCAGTTAGTAGCTGGGACTACAGGCAGGAGCCACTGCAGCTGGCCCTTCCCCTTACTATTTTTTAATTTAATTTTTATTAAATAATAACTGTATACATTTATGGGGTACAATGTGATGATTTGATATATAATGTGAAATGTTTAAATCAAACTAATTAACATAGCCATCACCTCTCTTACTTATCTTTGTGGTAAGACATTTATAATATACTCTTAGTTGCTTTGAAATGTACCCTTACGTTGCATACATAAGATGAGAATCTGCCAAATATACTCCCTCTATTCGCTCTCCCCCTCCCCTTCCTTCCCTTGTCCCTCATTTCCTCTCTTTCTAGACTATCTTTGTGTTTTATCATTCATATAAATGTGTAAGTGTTTATGTATTGGTTTCACACAGTATTGAGTACATTGGATACTTTTTTTCCATTTTTGAGATACTTTACTAAGAAGACTATGTTCCAGCTCCATCCAGATGAACATAAAAGATGTAAAGTCTCCCTCTTTTTTACAGCTGCATAGTATGCCATGGTACACATATACCACAATTTATTCATTCATGGGTGATGGGCATTTAGGCTGCTTCTACAACTTGGCTATCGTGAATTGAGCTGCAATAAACATTCTGGTGCAAATTTATTTGTTGTAAAATGATTTTTGTTCATCTGGGTAGATACCTAGTAATGATACTGCAGGACCAAATGGTAGGTCAACTTTTAGTTCCTTGAGAATTCTCCATGCTTCTTTCCAAAGAGGGTTTATTAGTTTGTATATTAGTCCCAACAGCAGTGGAGAAGTGTACCTTTCTCTTTACATCTGTTCCGTTCTCTTTACATCATCTGCAGTTTTGAGATATGGGATAATCTTACTGGAGTTAGGTGATAGCTCAAAGTGGTTTTGATTTGCATTTCTCTGATGATTAAAGATGATGAGCATTTTTTCATATATTTGTAGGCCATGTGCCTGTCATCTTCAGAGAAGTTTCTATTCAAGTCTTTTGCCCACAAAGAAATGGGGTTGTTTGTTCTTTTCTTTTCTTTTCTTTTCTTTTCTTTTCTTTTCTTTTCTTTTCTTTTCTTTCTTTCTTTCTTTCTTTCTTTCTTTCTTTCTTTTTTTTTTTGAGGCAGATTCTCACTGTGTCACCCTTGGTAGAGTGCTATGGTGTCACAGCTCACAGCAACCTCAAACTCTTGGGCTTAAGCGATTCTCTTGCCTCAACCTCCCAAGTACAGGTGCCCAACACAACGCCCCACTATTTTTTTTGTTGCAATTGTCATTGTTATTTAGCTGGCCTAGGCCAGGTTTGAACCAGCCAGCCTTGGTGTATATGGCTGGCACCGTAACCACTGTGCTGACTAGTTTGAGTTCTCCGTGAATTCTAGTTATGAGACCTTTGTCAGAAACATAACCTACAAAAATCTTCTCCCATTCTGAAGGCAGTCTGTTTGCTTTACTTACAGTGCCCTTAGCTGCGCAGAGCTTTTTAGCTTGATCAGATCCCAGTAATATATTTTTGGTGTTGTTTCAATTGCCAGGAGGCATCACTTTACCAGACTTTAGATTATACTATAAATCTATAGTGATCAAAACAGCATGCTACTGCCATAAAAATAGAGATGTGGATATATGGAACAGAATAGAGACCCTAGAGATCAACCCAGCCACACATATCGTCATTTGATCTTTGATAAAGTTACAAAAACATACATCAGGGAAAATATTCCCTATTTAACAAATGGTGCTGGGAGAACTATCTAGTGACCTGTAGAAGACTGAAACTGGACCCTCACCTTTCACCGTTAACAAAAATTGATTCTCACTGGATAAACAATTTAAACTTAAGACGTGAAACTATAAAAATCTAGAAGAGAGTGCAGGGAAAATGCTTGAAGACATTGGCCTGGGAGAATATTTTATGAGGAGGACCCCCCTTCCCTTACTTTTAACGGAAAGTAAAAGTAAGGAGCGTGAGGTACAGTGATACACTGCACCAGTTTTCTTTTCTTTTTTTTCTTTTTTTTACTGGTTCTGAGAGCAGTGCCCCATGACTTCTCAGCATTCCCATTCTTGCTTGGGAATTCCCAAATGTGCTATGGGGCCCCATCCTTACATTGCAACCAGCAGCTTTCTTCATTTCCAAGCACAAGCCCAACCAGAGTAATATAGTAAGAACCAGCATCTACAAAAAATAAATTTAAATAAATAAATACACTAGTGTGGTGGCCAATGCCTGGTTGCTCAAAAGGCTGAGGCATCAGGATGGCTTGAACTCAGGAGTGTGATGTGGCATGATACACTGCAGTCAGTTTTCTTTTTTTTACTGGTTCTGAGAGCAGTGCCCCATGATTTCTCAGCATGCCACCAGTACTTCCCAGCCTAACACAGAATCTGTGGTGTGAAAAATGTCTCTTTTCCTATACTACTTCAACAAAAATGCCAGGCATGGTGGCTCCTACCTGTAATCTTAGCACTCCAGAAGGCTCTGGAGGTAGGATAGTTTGAACCCGAGAGTTGATACTAGCTTGAGCAAGAGCAAGACCCAACTTCTACAAGTAAAAGAAAAATTCCCCAGGCGTGATGGCACCTACTTGTGGTGCCAGCTACTTGGTACCCTTGCATAGGAGGATTGCTTCAGCCCAGGAATCTAAGGTTGCTGTGAGCTATGATCTTGCCACTGCACTATAGCTGGGGTGACAGAGGAAGACTCTATCTAAAATTAAAAAACAAACAAGCAAAAAACAGCTGACTGAATTTTTTAAAATTAATATGCATGGAGAGAGTGGATTAAAGATGGTAGCTGAGTAACAGCTTCCCTGTAAGTGGGCTTGGCGAATCTGGGGAGACAAGACTCCAGACATCTCTGGCCGGTGGGACCTGCCTACGATCATCCCTTTGAGGATACAGAGAGCCAGCAAGGGACTTCTGGACCCCAGGAGGAAGACAAAAACAGTGGAAAACTGGGAAGCAGCTGCGTGTGTTCGATCAACCTAATCACGCCGGCAACCGTGAGTACAAGCAGC
>CAUYPK010041388.1:0-19643 GCA_963574355.1 Loris lydekkerianus
CTGGAATATAGATGACCATCCCTTCACCTTGAGTCTATATTTGTCTTTTAATGTAAGATGCGATTCTTGGATGCAGCAGATATCTGGCTTGAGTTTTTGTATCCAGTCAGCCAACCTGTGCCTTTTTAGAAGACAATTTAAACCATTCACATTAACTGAGAATATTGATAAGCCTTTCGAGAGTCCAGTGGACATTTTTAATCCTTTTGCTACTGTGGAAGTTGGAATTTGATCAAAAATTTTCTGGGTGGGTTTACTTTTGTTGTGGAGGATTACGCTGGTCTTTATGGAGGATAGGTCTAAGAATGTCCTGGAGAGCTGGTTTAGTTGTGGCAAATTTCTTCAACATGTGAATGTCGTTGAAGTATTTAATTTCTCCATTATAAATGAAGCTCAGTTTAGCTGGGTACAGGATCCTGGGTTGAAAGTTATTTTGTTTTAGGAGATTAAAAGTCGATGACCATCCTCTTCTAGCTTGAAAGATTTCAGCAGAGAGATAGACAGTTATTCTAATATTCTTCCCCTTGTAGATAATGGTTTTCTTTCGTCTGGGAGCTTTCAGAATTTTCTCCTTCAATTAACATTGGTGAAATTGATTATGATGTATCTGGGGGATGTCTTTTTGTGGTTTTTGGCCGAGGCTGGGTTTGAACCCACCACCTCCAGCATATGGGACTGGCGGCCTATCCCTTTGAGCCACAGGCACTACCCAGGACGTCTTATTTGGGTTGAATCGTGCTGGAGTTCTGAAACTGTCTGCTATATGAATTTCGGAATCTCTTGGCATGTCTGGAAAGTTCTCCTTCATAATCTCATGTAGAAAAGACTGTGCCTTGTGAGGCCACTTCGTCACTTTCGGGGATCCTATAAGACGAATAATTGGTTTTCTTTGAATTATCCCAGAGCTGTCTGAGAGCGTGGTCTGTTTTTGCTCTTCATTTCTCCTCTTCTTTGAGGGTTTGGGAGCGTTTGACAGCTTTGTCTTCAATGTCAGAAATCCTTTCTTCTGCTTGCTCCATTTTGTTACTGAGGGATTCTACTGTGTTTCTCAGATCTTTGAGGGATGCAACTTCTTGTCTCAATGTGTCAAAATCTTTGGTCGTACGGTCTTTGAATCCGTTGAATTCTTGAGATAACTTTTGGAATTCTAATTCGATCTTATTTGCTATCCAGATCCTGAATTCAGTTTCCGACATCTTAGCTATCTTTTTGTGCATGGGGTCTTGTGCTGTTTCTGCCCCATTGAGTCTTGGGGGAGTTGATCTACTCTGATTATTCATATTGCCAGAGTTTTTCTGTTGATTTCGCCTCATGATTGTTTTTCACCGTTGCCAGAGGCAACGTTGGGGAGGTGTCTCTCCAAAAGACAGAGTTGGGTAGGTGTCTTTCCAAGATTAGACCCCAGTGGGATCACTCTATTGTTGCTGGATCTTTGTAGGGAGTGACCCTGTGTAGTTCCTCTGGGGCTGCTCTAGCTAGGGAGTTATGGTTGTGGAAGCAGTTCCGGTGTGTGACACACCCGGATCCAGCAACAGGGCTGGGGGTGGTGCACATGGTTCTGGGAGTGCCTGGCGCCCAGTTACTTTGGCACAGAGAGCCCAAGGCTCTAGCAGTCTCTGACCAGGAGAAGGGCTCTGCGCAAAGGCAGGGAGGGCTCCAGAGGGCACGCAGCTACCAGAGTCCCTGGCCAGATGAATGGGCTAGTGTGGAGGCTGGGAGGACACAGGAGGGGAGGACGCAGGGTTGCATGGCTCCCGCAGTTTTTGGTCAGGGAATGCGGAGGCCCGGTGGATGCAGGTCACCTGTCGGGGGTCGCTGCACAGCTCTTATGAAGGTCTGGGCGGCACCAAGCCCAGGAGTTTGAGGTTGCTATGAGCTGTGACATCACGGCACTCTACCTAGGGCAACAGCCCAGGGCTCCAGTATGCCATAACCGTCTCACTCTGCCCCTAAGGATTAAGGCTATAAGGCAGCTCAATTCCCGCCTTTAGGCTGCTCAGTCACTAGGTTACCTTGTCCCACCGGATCTTTGCTCTGGGACCCTGAGGGCGGAGCTTGCCAGAGCAGTTCTTTCACAATGGCTTCCTGCGCCCAGCTCAGTGGCTCAGTCTGGGGCCCCAGACAATGCCCAAAGTTCTTCACACTTCTGCTCAAGCTCTCCCCAAGCCAGTTCAACTGAGTGCCAAGTCCAAGAACACCAAAACAGTTCACAGGTAAGGCCTTTCCAGTTTGCAGTCTCACTGCTGCTTGTACTTACGGTTGCTGGTGTGATTAGGTTGATGGAACACATGCAATCACTTGCCAGTTTTCCACTGTTTTTGTCGTCCTCTTAGGGTCCAGAAGTCCCTTGCTGGTTCCCTGTATCCTCAAAGGGATGATTATAGGCATATCCCATTGGTTAGAGATGCCTAGAGTCTTGTCTCCCCAGACTCACAGTGCCCAGTTGCAGGGAAGCTGTTACTCGGCCATCATCTTTAATCTCTCTCTTGGTGGTGGATACTTTGAAACATCCAGTATGTGTTCTGCATTAGTTCTAGAAGGAAAGAATTGATACAAAGAGGACAAGGGAGTATTCAGACATAATTTTTGAGTATTTTATTCTCGTCTGTTTTTGTTTTTTTGAGTATTTCTTTGTTTTGATTAAAAATCTAAATTTATAGATACAGAAAGCAAGAAGAGTAGTTATATAAACTGAATATGGATTACATGTAGACACATGGACCTGAATTATAGAACATAGGGCCCACAGAAGTTTAAAATAACTGATTTGGAAAAGGCAGTACATTTAGAGGATGTTCTGTGATAGCAATAGCAGACTTCTTAGGACCAACAGTAGAATTCAGAATAAAGTGGACTTGAATTTTGTCATTAGTTTTGTAGGGCTACCGCAACAAATTAACATAAACTAGGTGACCTAAAATAACCTTAATTAATTCCCTCACAGCTCTGAAGATTAGAAATTTAAAATCTAGATGTTGATGAGTCATACTCTCTGTAAGCTTTAGGCAAGAAACTTCATTGGCCTTTTCAGCTTCTAGTGGTTTTTCCTTGGGTTGTTGCAATCTCTGTGGACTTGGTATAGAAGGGAACTTCCTTAACCACTGTCTGTTAACAATCTAAGCTAAACAGTCTAACTTAGTGGGGAAGATCTGAACTATTCCCTTGGAAATGAAGATGAACACGGGGATTTCCTCTGTCATTGCTCCTAGTTTCTATTTTGTGGGGATTTAGTTTTACAAAGAAAAAGAAGGGTGTGTGTGTATTTGGGGTACGGTGTAAGATTTTAAACTGCAAGAAAATCATCTAAGAATCTATTATGTGTCCAACTGAATTATAAGGAATTCAGCAAAGTAGTTAGATTCATTATTATTCTGTAATGTCTGTGTGAATACTTTTTGTAAAGATAGCATGACCCCGTAGCAGTAGTGGGTAGTCTCTGAATATGCTTTCCTGCCAGAAGAAAATCCAAGACTCTTGTGAGAATGACTGATTCCAATTCTGGGAGAAGTCTAAGGTGAGCCTAAACTATTTTAAAACAGAAGGCAATCCGAGTTTACTCGGGAGGCTGAGGCAAGAGAATTGCCTACACCTACTTGAAGTTTTGTCCATAAATAAAGAAGCCAGCCTAGAAGGACTCTCACTGGACAAAGACAGTCCATTTTAAGCATTGAAAAAGCAAAAGAAAAATTTCAAGTGATTAAAAAATATCAAATATATTATAAATTCTTCTTTTGGGGGGTGGGAGACAGAGGCTCAAGCTGTCACCCTGGATAGAATGCCATGGCATCACAGCTCACAGCAGTCTCCAACTCCTGGTCTCAAATGATTCTCCTGCCTCCGCCTCACAAGTAGCTGGGATTACAGGCTATTTTTTTGGTTGCAGCAGTCATTGTTTGGTGGGCCCAGGCTGGATTTGAACCCACCAGCTCAGGTGTATGTGGCTGGTGCCTTAGCTGCTTAAGCCACAGCCACTGAGCCATATTATAAATTTTTGAGTTCATAATGATACTTTTTTTTTTCCTTTTTTTTTTCTTTTTTTTTGTAGAGACCAAGAGTCTCTATTATTGCCCTCGGTAGAGTGCTGTGGTGTCTCTTACTTCTGTAAAGTGTGGTGTCTCAGCTTTTCCAACTCAGCAAATTCCAACTCCTGGGCTTAGGCAATTCTCTTGCCTCAGCCTCACGAGTAGCTGGGACTACAGGCACCCGCCACAACACCCAGCTATTTTTTTGTTGCGGTTTGGCTGGGGCTGGGTTTGAATACACCACCCTCTGTATACGGGGCCGGTGCCTTGCCCACTGAGCTACACGTGCCGCCCAATAATGATTCTTTTTAAAAGTATAGATCATTTTAAGAAGTTGATAAGACAACTTGTTCTGAAAACTAATGAAATAGAACCAAACATTTTTGTTATATAATGTATTTCGTAATATGCAAGTAATAAGGAAAAGAAAAATTAAGTCGATAAATTCATGAGGAATAATAGAATTAGTATAGTAAGTAATGGAGAAATGGGTCTAAGCAAAGCTTTCCTCAACCTAAGTTTTTTGTTTTTTTTTTTTTTTTTTTTTTTGAGACAGAGCCTCAAGCTTTCACCCTGGGTAGAGTGCTATGGCATCACAGCTCACAGCAACCTCAACTCCTGGGCTCAAGCAATTCTCCTGTTTCTTCCTCCCAAGTATCTGGGACCACAGGTGCCTGCCACAACGCCTGGCTATTTTTTGGTTGCAGCCATCATTGTTTGGCAGGCCCAGGCTGGATTCGAACCCACTAGTTCAGGTGTATGTGGCTGGGGCCTTAGCCGCTTGAGCCATAGGCGCCAAGCCAGTCAGCTAACTTTCTGTCAAGGAACATGTAGTAAATATTTTTGGCTTCTAGGTCATACAAGGCTGTGTTCCAATAAAATTTTATTTACAAAAGCAGATAGCTGCTGTATGTGGTGTAGTGTGTTGCTTGTGCTGGACCCCTGCCCTAATACATCCATTTTATATGGTAAGTTAACTTCTGTGCATCTTTTAGAGATACTAGATACATGCCATCTGTGGAATGAATGCAGAAATAGTCACTCAGTCTTCTCTGCAGCTTAATTCTGTCTTGGAATTCTGATTAATCATCAGAGACTGCTAAAAGCATTGAGTAGATGACTGATGAGACTCTTCATAATGGAAAGATCAGGTTGCCAGCATGTGAAAACACTGATAAACTTTGACATCACAGGGCAGGTGCAGTGGCTCACTTCTGTAATCCTAGTACTTTGGGAGGCCAGAGCAGAAAGATTGCTTGAGACCTGGAGTTTAAGACCAGCCTGAGCAACATGGTGGGACCTCCCTACCCCTCACTCCCCACTCAGCCTCTGCCTATACAAAACATAAAAAAATTAGCCTGGCATGGTGGTACATACCTGTAGCCCCAGCTAACAAAGAAAGAAGATGCAGGAGGATCAGGTTTGAGGTTGTAGTGAGCTGTTGTCATACCACTGCATTCCTGCCTGGTCAAAAAAGCAAGACCCTATCTCAATTTAAAAAAAAAAAAAAAAAAACTGGGTGGCTCCTGTGGCTCAAGGAGCAGGGTGCCGGCCCCATATGCCAGAGGTGGTGAGTTCAAACCCAGGCTCTGGCAAAAAAAAAAAAACAAAACCCTGAAATCACAAAAAAAGTAACCAGATATGTTTTTTGATACAATGAAATAGAAAGTACATACATTATGTATGAATTATTGTCAAAAATTACATTTGTTTTATCAACGTCTCCAAATAAAACTGCTAGTTTATGGGAAATATAAGGATTATAAGAAGCTAGCTACATGTGGAAAATTCTACAAGGCCAGAATAACCCAGTCTTTTGAATAAAATAGCTAGGACACTTGTTAGAAATTCAGGATTTGGAAAAAAAAAAAAACAAAAGTAATTCAAGATTTAAGAGACATAGCCACCAAATGCATTATATGGACCTTTCTGAATTTGACTTGAGCAAATCCACTTTTAAAAATACCTTATGGGGGCTCTACCTGTAGCTCAAGCAGCTAGAGCGCCAGCCACATACACCGCAGCTGGCAAGTTCAAATCCAGTCCTAGCCTGGCCAAACAACAATGATGACAACTATAACCATTTAAAAAAAAAAAAAAAGAAAGAAAGAAAAAAGCTGGGCATTTTGGCGGGCACCTGTAGTCCCAGCTACTTGGGAGGCTGAGGCAAGAGAATCACTTAAGCCCAAGAGTTGGAGGTTGCTGTGAGCTGTGACACCAGGGCAACAACTTGAGACTCCGTCTCAAAAAAAACGTTATGGGAAAAGTGAGAAAATTCTATCTCTGACTTAGTATTTGCTACTACAAATCAATAGATCTTAAGAAGCTATTCCTAAAATTCATATAAAAGCATGTAGGTCCATGGATAGCAAAGATAACTTTCAAAAACAATATAGTAGGGGCACTTATTATACCAAGTAACAGGGTCATTTCTCCAGTGATGGAGAGAAAATACTAGCATAGGGATAGACAGTGAGGCCAGAAGCAGACCTTGAGAGAGAATGTGGAGTTTTGACTTGCACCTGTAGCCCCTGCTACTTTAGAGGCAGAGGGAGAAGTGTTGCTAGAGCCCAGGGTTTGAGATTGCAGTGCACTAATACCACATCTTTGCACTCCAGCCAGGACGAGACCCTAAGGGGAGAGGATGGTACTGATACACTTATTCATGGGGGAGAAAGTTCACACTTGCTTATATAAGAATAAGTTTCAGATACACAAAAAGTGTATCTGCTAAACAATGACAAGTACAACAAAAAAATAGCTGGACGTTGTGGCAGGCACCTGTAGTCCCAGCTACTAGTTAGCCTGAGGCAAGAGAATAGATTGAGCCCAAGAGTTTGAAGTCGCTATGAGCTGTGTCCCTCGACATTCTACAGAGGGCAATATAGTGAGCCTCTGTCTCAAAAAAAAAGCCAAAACCTTTTAGAAGAGGATATAGGGTGAGTATCTTCAAGATGTTGAGATTAAGAATGAATTTAGGTACAGAAAACACAATCTGAAGGAGAGAGATTGAGATATTTGACTACGGTGATTGTTTAAAACTCAGTTATGACAAAGACACCATAAACAAAGTGAAAAGACAACCCATGAAGTGGAAGGAAAATAATGTACTATATAATCAAAGACTTATTATCCAGATAGTAGTTCCCTAAATCAGTATGAACACTAATAATATATAGTAATAAAAAAAGATAGGCAAAGGTATATAAGTGGGAAATACACAGAAGAGTGACTAAACGTCCAGAAATCATGAATATCATGTTCAGTATCATTCCAATAAGGAAAAATGCAAATGAAAACATCAAAATTCTATGTTACATCCATCAGTTGGGCAAAAATGCAAAAGTTTTATACTGACTGTGAAGTAACTGAAATATCTATTTAAGATATATATATAAAAAAGAGTAGTAACCCTTTGGATAGCACTCTTCGAAATCACTCAGTAGCATCCTAATTACTGGTAAGTGCAAAGTACATAAAGAAACTATGTGGTAACTCTGCTGCTGGGTTTGTGTTTTAGAGCAACATGCTTCAGAAGACATGGTTTTTAAAATGTTATTAGGCATATTGTTTACAAAATTGTGAAATCATTTAGTCTGTGGATTGTTAAGCTAAGGAATGATCATACTATGCATACTGTATTGGTGTTACTGAGACAGACTGTTTATGATTTGGCAGTCTGGTGGTTATGTGATTATTCATTAATTTACATTTAAAGTTTGAAAGTGTTCTTTTTCCCCCAGAAAAAAATGATATGAAAATTTGGTGATGGTAAAAAGCTTTTGGTTAATTAAAGCAGATTAGATTATCATAAGTAATTTAGGTGCGGAAACACAATTCAGCGGGAGCGTGACAGAGCACTATGCAAGATCATGTGCTCATAGCAGTGGGCAGGCGTGGAGCTTACCCCTTAGGGAACAGAGTCAAAAGCAAATAGAGGGTCTGTCCTGGCTTCTCCTCCCTTCCATTTTTGAGTCTTGCTGTCTGATAGTGTTTTTGTTCATCTCTCTGCCTCTGCTTTTTGCTCCTGACCTCCTTGTTCTTGCATGCAGTAAGTGCCCCCATCAGTCCAGGAGTGGAATGCCAAGTGTGTTTCTCATGGCTATGGCTGTGAGCCAGAAAAAAATCATCCCTGCCTTCCAGCTCTTTGCCAGATCTAGCTGGCATCTTTCCCTTGTTCCCAGCCAAACTTCTCACTACCACTGCCAGTAGGGGCCTACTTCCCACGGTGGGGTAAATGGAGAGCAGATAGGTGGTGTGCATGGACACCTTCAAAAATGCAGAAGCTTGCAGGCTTGGGTGTATGTGTAAAATCCTTTGTGTGTTTAGAGTAAGAGTCTAGTCATAAAAAATGGATTTTTCCTGTTTGAAGGAGATAAAAGACCTATTTTTCTCCTTCCGTTTTTCTTTTTTCTTCTGCCTTGCTTCCTTCCCTCCTCCCTGCAACATGACTACCTCTGCACCCTCATCCCCTAACTTGAACTCAGGATGAGGAAATAGGTCTTCACTAGTTGATACTTTTCATGAAGCGTTCCACCTATAGAAACATCATAATTAACAAAAAAATGTTGGCAAAGGGAGCAAACATAATGTTGTAACACAACTTCAGTGGTCAGTCTGTCTTCCTTCTCTGATTGTGATTAAAGCACACGTAATTGTCCAGAGTTTACTCAACTCACTCGGACCATCATCTTGTGTGTTCACTGTAGATCGTGCTAAGAGAAGAAAACTCAGGGAAGAAAGAGCATGGCTCCTGGCACAAGGGAAGGAGCTCCCTCCAGAACTTTCCCATCTGGACCCCAATTCCCCCATGAGGGAAGAGAAAAAGACCAAGGACCTGTGAGTATTTAATAACAGTAGTAGCTGGTGATGTTTATTAAGCACTCAGGGACTACTGAGCATGTTTTTCATTTAATCTTTTTGACCACCCCATATGGTAGGTCTCACCACTTGAAAAGTGAGAAAACATAGCAAGTGACCAAGGAGGCACTGGACTCACTGCTGCCTCTAAGTGCCCTGTCTGCTTTTGTACGCATACGCGCACACACACTCGCCAAGTGTCTCCTGCCCTGCCCTCTGACACTCTTGCCATCACACACCAAAGAAGCAGAAAGCTCTTCTTTCCCCAATCCTTTAATTTAATGGATCACAATGATTGTTATGTAAAATTTTCACTTAGAAATATGAATAGTAGTTTACCCTTTAGAAATAAAATTACTTCTTAGTATGTTACTATTAAGTGTTGTATGTTTTTACTCCTTACCAAAAAGTCAAGAGGCAAGTAAATATTCAGTGTTCACAAGCTTGTTCGATTATATGCCTTTTTTAGATTAGTATTCTTTAGATCACAAAAATGAGAATAAAGGAAAGCTTAACTAAGAATGTGCTATTAAATAACTACTGTTTTAGAATGATGAAGTCTGGATTTTCTAGATCAACCCCATCATTTTACACATAAAGAAATGATAGCCCCTTTTTGCTGAGGCACACTGTTCTTCATCTTTAGAGTTTTATAGGCTTGGCTTTAAAAAAAATTACTAATATTAGGACTGTTCCCAGTCTTAGCAATGTGTCTTGTGATTAACGTAAAAGAGCTAAGAAGAGGTAATGGTCAGAGTTGCTATTAATTTCTTATTTTATGATTTACAGCTTTGAGCTGGATGATGATTTCACTGCCATGTATAAAGGTGGGTTCTCACTCAGCAATTATGTTTCTGATAGGAGTATTCCTGTGCCAGCGTGTTAAGTTCTCTTCTTTGGCTCTCAGTTCTAGATGTGGTGAAGGCTCACAAGGATTCCTGGCCCTTTTTGGAACCTGTGGATGAATCTTACGCCCCTAACTATTATCAGATTATTAAGGTAGAGGCTGTCTTTGCAGTTACACTTACCATAGCGTACGTATCTTTCTTGGGTTTTGTTCTTTCTTTCTTTCTGTGTTGTTCTTGAGGCTCAGCATTGCTGAATATATGCCAGGCTCTTGAACAGCTTGTGCTGTCATGATTCCTTTGCCTTGTAGGGACTAGGAGATGTTTGTCTCTTCCTTCATATTTCAGTTAAGTTATATGTCTTGTTTAGGTCCCCATGGATATTTCAAGCATGGAGAAAAAACTGAATGGAGGCTTATACTGTACCAAGGAGGAGTTTGTAAATGACATGAAGACTATGTTCAGGAATTGTCGAAAATATAATGGGGAAAGTAGTGGTAAGTTGGGAAGGAGTTTGCGGTGGATGCACATCTGCTGTACCTGTGTAATCAGGACTAATGTGCCTGCTCTTTCAGAAGTACACATCCTAGTGATTCCGACATTTCTTGAGAACTATGAACAGAAATGTCTGTCAAGAGCCCTGGTATTGGCTATTACAGCCACTTACACAGTGTGTGCCAGGAACTGTCTCCTGTCCCACAGGAAAGGGGGGGGACAGAGCAGGTGGCTAACTGGGCCTGGGTTACTTCTCCTTCTAGACTTCAGTCTCTGTCTAGGTTGTCTCTGTACCTCTTTCACCACTGGCAGGACTGAGCCTAGATGGAACTGTTTCTAAAACCACTTGGAGAAGTTTAAATAGTAGGTCTCCAATATTGAAGTATAAATGAATCCAGGCACTTAACCTTGAATTGTTTATGCATTAACTCAACATGCCTTAGTTAGGTGGCTCCTGTGGCTCAGTGAGTAGGGTGCGAGCCCCATATACCAAGGGTGACAGGTTCAAACCCAGCCCTGGCCAAAATGCAACAGAACAGTAGCCAGGCGTTCTGGCTGGTGCCTATAGTCTCAGCTACTTGGCAGGCTGAAGCAAGAGAATTGCCTATGAGCTGGAGGTTGCCGTGAGCTGTGACGCCATGGCACTCTACCAGGGGCAACAAAGTGAGACTCTGTCTCTAAAAAAAAAAAAAAAAGATGCCTTATTTTAAAAGTAAGCTGATTCTGTGATTATATTTAATATTTCTTCCATTTATCCTTGAATAAGTAAATTTTGACTGGTTTGAGGTAATAGTCCTGTATTCACTGTCACCAGACAACATAAACTGTATCTTTTCACCTTGTGTCCATAGCTCTACAATATAATGTGCCGTTAACAATGACTTCAAAGTTTATATCACAGGTCAAGTGCAATGGCTCGTGCCAGTCTGGGAGGATCACCTGAGCCCAAGAATTGAAGGTTATCATGATCTTTGATCACACCAGTACATTCTAGCCTGGGTGACAGAGTGAGACCTTGTCTCTTAAAAAAACAAAACCAACAGGGCCAGGTGTGGTGGCTCACACCTATAATCCTAGCGCTGTAGGAGGCCCAAGCGGGTGGATTACTTGATCTCACGAGTTTGAGACCAGCCTGAGCAAAAGTGAGATCCTGTCTCTACTAAAAATAGAAAAACTAAGACAAGAGAATCTCTTGAGCATGAGTGAGCTATGATGCCACAGCATTCTACCCAGGCAGACAGCTTTGAAACTGTCTGGGGGACAGGAGAGGAGCCCAACTTTACCCTACTTGCATCTTTTATTTATTAGAATTGGCTTTTGTGGTCTATAAAAACTATAACTAGAGGTCAATCTTTATATCTTCCTGCAGAGTATACCAAGATGTCTGATAATTTAGAGAGGTGTTTCCATCGGGCAATGATGAAACATTTTCCTGGTGAAGATGGAGACACAGATGAAGAATTTTGGATCCGTGAAGATGAAAAGCGGGAGAGGAGACGGGGTCGGGCTGGACGAAGTGGTGGAAGCCATGTTTGGACCCGCTCCAAGGACCCTGAAGGGCCCAGCAGGAAACAGCAGCCTGTGGAAAATGGAGGAAAGTCACTGCCCCCTGCACGCCAAGCCTCTTCCTCTGTGGATAACCAGGGCAGCAATTCTACACAGCCCCCTCGAGAGGTGGGCACTTCCAATGGCAGAGGTTTTTCTTGCCCCACACATCATGGTGGGATGCCCAACCAGGCACCCTTTTTAAACCAGATGGTAAGGAACCACTTCAGTTCTATTGTAGCTTTTTCTAGTTCATGATTTCTTGGTGATGTAGAGGCTATTCAGTTGGCACTGCTTATTAAGTATTTATGTTGAAGTTTTCTTTTCCCCTATTAATCCTTTATTTTAAATTCTCCCTTTTCTCAATATTTTGAATCATGTATTCTTAGTGTGGACAGAAATTGGATAAAAAATTTACTTTTTTTGTGTTTTTAATATGTAAGAGGTATAGAATATCTGTGGTGGTAAAATTTCATGGGAGAGGACAGTTGGGGAAATGGCTAAAAAGGCCCCTTGTATCAGGTGGAGGCTCTAGGGGAGATTCATACAGAGGTTGAGAAACACCAGTTAAATCTTGTATCTCCTGGAGAGGGAGAGGGAAGTTGCTCCAGCTCAGGCTAGTCCTGCTGCAGGTGAGCGGTGTGCTAACTGTCTTCCCTTTCAACACTGTACGCTCAGTCAGTAGTCACCTGTTACATTAGTAGTAGTACGTTCCTCTTCAGGAAGACCCTGGCTCCCAAACGAATATCTGTGCTTTTTCTTGTTTTGTCTCTTATTGCTTTACTCAATGCTTTCCAGAGGCCAACGGTACCAGGAACATTTGGTTCTCTTCAGGGATCAGATCCTGCTAACTTATACAGTTCCTCTGGAGCCCCAGAGCCACACCCTGGAGAGCCCATTGTACAACAGCATCAACCTTTTCCCATGCAGGTAAGCATCATACTCAGAAGATGCACAGGAAAAGGGTAAGTTTCAGAAATACCATCTGTTCCCCGGTTAAATTCAGCTCATTGTCTCCTATTATGAAGAGTTTGTCTCCATAGATTAAGCATGTTAACAGGGTCTGTCTTATTCCGTGACTTTGGTTAACTACTGTCTTCCCTTTTCTTGTTGCCAGCCTCCAGTTGGAATTAACAGCCACCGAGGACCTGGGCTAAGCACACCTGAGGAGAAGCAAATGTGTGGGGCACTGGCACACCTTTCTAACATGGCGCCACATCCTGGATCATTGCAGTTGGGGCAGATAAGTGGCCCCAGTCAGGATGGAAACATGTATCCTTCAGCTCAATTCCAGCCAGGATTTATTGCTCCCAGGCATGGTGGGGCTCCAGCCCGACCCCTGGACTTCGCTGAAAGCCCAGAAATTCCTCCCAGCCACATGTACCGATCATACAAGTACCTGAATCGAGTACACTCTACTGTCTGGAATGGGAACCATGGTGCTACTAACCCAGGACCCTTGGGGCCAGAAGAGAAGCCACTCCTGGGGCCAGGACCCTCTCACCAGCCTCGCACTCTTGGTCACATGATGGACTCCCGAGTGATGAGACCACCTATCCCCCAAAACCAGTGGACTGAACAATCAAGCTTTCTACCTCATGGAGTTCCTTCTTCAGGGTATATACGACCACCCTGTAAGTCTGCTGGACATCGGTTACAGCCACCGCCAGCACCAGCACCAAGTTCTCTGTTCGGAGCATCCTCCCAGGCTCTACGGGGCGTGCAGGGAGGGGACTCTATGATGGACAGCCCAGAGATGATCGCCATGCAGCAGCTGTCCTCCCGAGTCTGCCCCCCAGGTGTGCCTTACCAGCCCCACCAGCCTGCTCCCCCCCATATGGCCAGCCCTTTCCCACCAGTAACTCACTCAGCCTCAGTCAGTGTGCCAGTCCCCAAGCCTGCCCTAGGCAACCCTGGGAGGTCACAGGATAACAGTAAGACACCAGAGCCTGAGAAAGACCGAGGTAATTCACATTGTCACTTTCATCTGACTTATAGCTCTTAAGCTGTTATTTTACAAGTATTTTCTCACATTGAATATTAAACCAAGTGTAAACTGGTTTCCAGTCTCCTTTTCCTAAACTGCTCAGGGCTGAGCCAGTCATAGCACTTGTATTGGTCTGAAGATCCCAGAGCCTTTCTGGTGATGATAATGATGACTGCACAGATAGACACCCGCTGTGCTGGGTGCTCTTTTTGAGACTTGTGTGTCTGTTAATTCATTCAGTTCTCAGAACAAGCCTTTGAGGTAGATACTGTCATTACCCTTGTTTTTACAGATGGAAAGTCAAGGCACAGAGATACTCAAAGATTTGTTCCCATTCACCTAGTGAGTAATGGAGCTGAGGTTTGAACCCCATGCTTTTAACCACTGCATCATCATAATGCCTTTAAAGAAAATCACTATCACGGGCGGCGCCTGTAGCTCAGTGAGTAGGGCACCGGCCACATACACTGAGGCTGGCGGATTTGAACCCAGCTCAGGCCAGTTAAAACAATGACAACTGCAACAAAAAAATAGCCAGGCATTGTGGTGGGTGCCTAAAGTACCAGCTTCTTGGGAGGCTGAGGAAAGAGAATACCTTGAGCCTAAGAGTTTGAGGTTGCTGTGAGCTGAGATGCTACGGCACTCTCCCCAGGGTGACAGTTTAAGACTCTGTCTCAAAAAATAAAATGCAATTGCTGTCTTGAAAGTTAACCACTATGAAATAAGTTTTCAAAGTTGGATTTTTTTTCTTCTTTTTTACACCAGGTATACCAAAATTTTCTAAAACTGGTTTCAAATGATATTAGAGTTCAAAGCTTTGGGAATCCCATTAGATATATCTTGGATAAGTCTATTAATTGCTGAGTTTTTGTTTACTAAATACTGAAGAGTGTGGTTTTTAATTTTCTTTTTGAGACAGTCTCACTTTGTGGCCTGCAGTATAGTGCTAGGGCATCATAGCTCAACGCAACCTCGAACTCCTAGGCTGAAGAGTTTCTCTTGCCTCAGCCTCCCAACTAGCTGGGACTATAGGTGCCCATCCTAATACCTGGCTATTTTTTAGAGACAGGGTCTCACTCTGGCTCAGGCTGGTCTCAAACCTGTGAGCTCAGACAATCCACTCACCTCAGCCTCTCAAGTGCTGGGATTATAGGCGTGAGCCACTGCTCCCATCCTGGTTTAAATTTTTCATTACACAGTTTATACCTTTGAACTTTAAGGCCAGCTTCAGTTTACAGATAGCCTGAGCTGTCTTAGTAGTTACTTTAAAAGTTATTATGGCTCAGGCAGTACCTGTGGCTCAAAGGACTAGGGCGCCAACCCCATGAAATGGAGGTGGGATTCAAACCCAGCCCTAGCCAAAAAAAAAGTTATTATGGCTCGGCACCCATAGCACTGGGTGGTATGGGTGGTTGGGTGGTTACAGCACCAGCACTGGGTGGTTGGCTGGTTACAGCACCAGCCAACATGTGCCAATGCTGGCAGGTTCAAGCCCGGCCCGGGCCAGTTAAACAACAATGGCAACTGCAACAGAAAAATAGCCAGGTGTTGTGACAGGTGCCTGTAGTCCCAGCTACTTGGGAGGCTGAGGCAGGAGAATCGCTTAAGCCCAAGAGTTTGAGGTTGCTGTGAGCTGTGACCCATGGCACTCTACCAAGGGTGACGTAGTGAGACACTATCTCAAAAAAAAAAAAAAAAGTTATTATGAATCTTAAATGTTTTACTTAAGGTCTTTTACCAGATTTGTAAATTGATCATACCTGGACAACCCTGTCCTAGAAAAGTTATAAATAGATTATGTATGTGCTTATATATCACACGTATATAATATCTTATTTAGTTCATATTTATGGGTTGATGAAATAGTAAGGAAAAGGATTCTGAGATTATAAGCAAGCATTGGAGTCTAATTAATTTGATTTGGCTCAGTAAATTTCTGTAATATGCTAAACATGCCTTTTGAGTTGTAGTTTGTAGATATCTTGCTTTTAAGACATTCTTACAAGATGAATGTATTCATTTATTAAACAAATCTTGACTGAGGTCCCACTTTGTGCATGAGAGAACAGGGGAAGTCCCTACTCCTATAGAGCTTATGTTCTCATAGGGCAGAGTCAGGGACTTGTTTGTCACAAGTGCCTATCATCACCTGGTCATGCGTTTGGTCAGTTCTTAAGAACTTCCCAGCCTGACCAGCAGTTCTGATGACAGCCATACCATGTTTCACATGTATGTGCTTAGAATGAAGAACCATCTCGCACCCTCACACTGATTTGACTGTAACTAAACACAGGAAGGAGGCACCTTACAAGGGGTTGTAGAGGTACTGGGTTTTACCTTTAGGTCCGTGAAAGTAAGTGTACAAAGACCCCAACGTCGTGATCCATTTCAGGGAGCATAATTCCACCTTAGGCTTGGATCACCACAGATCCATTTCACCCTGGACTCAGGATCTCTTCATTACCAGTTGCATTAATGTTGTCACTTCAACTACTAAATTATTATTCTGTTTTGTTTTTGCAGCAGAGCCCTTATCTGGATTTGAAGAGAAACCAGCAAGCATCAGTGCTTCAGAGGGGGGTGTATACCTCAAACAACTACCTCACCCCACAGCTCCCCTGCAGCCTGACTGCACCAGGCAGAGCTCCCCGCAAGAAAGAGAAACACTGGTCCCAGAGCTCAAAAATGATGCCTCAGAATCTGCAGACAGCTGTAAAGCAACAAAGGGCAAGACCACTTGGCCCTCAGATAGCAGCTACACCAACCTAGCCAACCAAGGGTGTATGAGAGACCTTTCCACTGTGGCAGACAGAGGGACTCTGCCTGAAAACGGAGTCATTGGTGAAGTGTCTACTTGTGGAACCGAGGGGAAGGGTCTTGGAGGCAGTGGTTCAGAAAAGCCACTCTGCCCCAGAGGCAAAATGCAAGAAACCATGTTATGTACAGGGCAGAACACAACTACATCTCCCAACACAGACCCCGGGCTGATGGGAGGCACTCTGAGCCAGTTCTCATCCTTGTACATGCCTGGCCTGGAGTACTCCAGTTCAGCTACGCATTACCATATCAATCCAGGCCTCCAAGGTTTGGGTCACATGGTGGGAGGGAAGTCCTCAGTGTCCCACCCTCAGCATTTCCCCCCTAGGGGCTTTCAATCTAACAGTCCTCATTCTGGAGTCTTTCCCCGGTATCGCCACCCCCAAGGCATGAGGTATCCCTACCCTCCCCCACCTCAGCCTTCCTACCATCACTATCAGCGAACTCCTTATTATGCCTGTCCACAGGGCTTTTCTGACTGGCAGAGACCTCTACATCCCCAGGGAAGCCCAAGTGGGCCCCCAGCTAGTCAGGCTCCCCCACCACGTTCCCTCTTCTCAGATAAGAGTGCCATGGCTAATATGCAAGGCTGTGAGACACTGAATGCTGCCTTAACTTCCCCAACCCAAATGGATGCAGTAGCTGCTAAAGTTGTCCCAACTGATGGGCAAAATCCTGGTCCAGAGGAAGAGAAGCTGGAAGAGTGTATGGAGAGGCCAGAGAGTCCCAAAGAATTTTTAGACCTGGACAACCATAATGCAGCTACCAAGAGACAGAGTTCGTTATCGGCCAGTGAATATCTTTATGGAACTCCTCCTCCACCTCTGAGTTCAGGAATGAGTTTTGGTTCACCTGCTTTTCCACCCCATGGCGTGATGTTGCAACCGGGACCCCCTTATACACCCCAGCGGCCAGCCAGTCACCTTCAGCCCAGGGCTTACTCTGCCACTGGGGCAGCTCACCCCACTCACTGTCCTGGGGCTGCCCAGCCCAATGGCCTCTCCCCAGAGAGCCCTGTCTATCGCTGTCAGGAAGAGGGCCTGGGTCACTTTCAAGCCGTGATGATGGAACAGATTGGAAGTGGAATACGGGGACCTTTCCAGGAAATGTACAGACCATCAGGGTAAGACTGTTTTAAGGTTTTGGGAGTTTGTTTCCTTCTGGGGGATAAAAAAGAAAAAAAAAAGCAGATGTTCACTATGTATCCTAGATATTGAAAAATAATTAAAAAGAACATGTGTTAATTTTCAGAAGACAAATATCCTTAGGACCAAGAAAATCATGTGACTCATTGAAGACTTAGTAGAAATGTAGAAGTAATGGCAGGCTGAGGTAGGACAGTTGTTAATTCTTAACAATCCTTTCCTGTGGCTATAGAATGCAGATGCATCCAGTTCAGTCACAGGCCTCTTTCCCAAAGACCCCAGCACCAGCAGCATCACAGGAGGAGCTGCCACCTCACAAGCCCCCAACACTTCCTCTGGATCAGGTGAGAATCAGCAAAAATGTAAGTTTTTCTTAATCCCCCATGTGGTAGGAAATAAGTACATGATTTCATTGCTATTCTGAAAAAATTTTTTTTGCAGATTTTGGCCGGGGCTGGGTTTGAACCCACCACCTCCGGCATATGGGGCTGGTGCCCTACTCTTTTGAGCCACAGGCACTGCCCTCTGAAAAAATATTTTCATATCTCCTGTTGACACATACAGTTTTCCTGAAAAGTGCTTCCTATGCTACAGGCAAACCAAGGTAGAGAATCCCCTGAAGCCCTGCACTCCCAGCTATGTCAGCACCCAGAATGGTTGAGAACAGAGGTCATAGAAGTCACTTCTCTCATGTTCCTTTTTTTTTTTTTTTTTTTTAAAGCCAGAGTCTCGTTCTCTTGCCAGGCTACAATGCAATATGCAATGGCATCCTCATAGCTCACTATATCTTCGAACTGCTGGGCTCAGGTGATACTTCTGCCTCAAGCCTCCCAAGTAGCTAAGACTACAGGCAAGAAACAACCTACCCAGCTAATTTTTTCCATTTTTTTCATAGATAGAATGATCTTGCTCTGTTGCCCAGTTTCCTGCTATTATGTGGTAACTACCTGTCTGGAGAATATTTTGGAGACAGAATGTCACTCTGTCACTCACCCTGGGTAGAGTGCTGTGGCATCATAGCTCACAGCAATCTCAAACTCCTGGGCTCAAGCAAGCCTCTTGGCTCAGCCTCCTGAGTAGCAGGGACTACAGGTGGCCACCATAACATCTGGCTAGTTTTTCTTTTTTTAAGTAAAGTTGGGTGTCTTGCGCTTGCTCAGGTTGGTCTCAAGCTCCCGAGCTCAAGCAGTCCACCCGCCTTGACCTCCCAGAGTGCTGAGATTACAGGGATGAGCCACTATGCCTGGCTGTCTGGAGAATATTTATTTATTTATTTTGAGACAGAGTCTCAAGTGTGCCGTGGCCTCACAACTCACAGCAGCCTCAAACTTTTGGGCTTCAGTGATTCTCTTGCCTCAGCCTCCCACATAGTTGGGACTACAGGTGTCCACCACAACACCCAGCTATTTTTTTTTTTTTTTTTTAAGTTGTAGTTGTCATTCTTGTTTGGCAGGCCTGGGCTGGATTTGAACCTACCAGCTCCAGTATATGTGGCTGGCGCCCTAGCCGCTTGAGCTACAGGTGCCGAGCCTGGAGAATATTTAAACCACAGTTTTTTCTAACCCTAGACCAACATTTCTTTTGGCATGATCCCTTATCTGTTTTATTCTCCCTACCGACCTCATTTCAGAAAGACTAGTTGCTCAGGTTTGAGAATGACAGGAGCTGCTTGTGAGTGCTACTTCACTACCAAGCACTGTGCTAAGAACTTCTCCATGCAGTCTCCTTTAGTCTTTTCCTCGGCCCCATAAAGTGATTGCTGTCATGAGCTGCACTTGTTACATTTCGCAGGGGTGGCGAACAAGTTCGACTACGCGCTCGGAGATCGCTCCTCAGAGGTCCCTCCTCAGAAGCAGCATAACAAAATCCAAACTTGGCAAAGAGCCACAGTATACAAAATAATGATAAGAGGCAAAGAGCCAAAATT
>CAUYPK010041389.1:0-66353 GCA_963574355.1 Loris lydekkerianus
ACTTTACCTCTTTCATGTTTACATGGATGGAGCTGGAACATATTCTTCTTAGCAAAGTATCTCAGGAATTGAAGAAAATGTATCCAATGTACTCAGCCCTACTATGAAGCTAAATTATAGCTTTCACATGAAGGCTATAACTATAGCAGAAGACTATGGGAAAGGGCCAAGGAAGGGGAAAGGACAGGGGAGGTTTTGGTGGAGGGAGGGTAATGGGTGGAGCCACATCTATAGTGCATCTTAGAATGGGTATAGGCGATTGCACTAATGTACACAGCTATGATTTAACAATTAAAAAAAAATGAAAAAATTAAATATTCATGACAAAAACCCTCAGCAAATTAGAGCTTGGTAAGAGCTGCCTTAAACTAAGGGAATCTATGAAAATCTATAGCTAAAATCCTATTTAATAATGAGAAATTGAGTTTTTCAAAGATCAAAAACAAGGTAAAGATGTCCTCTGTTAACACTGCTATTCAACACTATACTGAAATTTAACCTAAAGAGGTAAGAGAAAATAGACTAGAAAGTAAGAAGTAAAACCGTGGATTTTCAGGTTACATAACTGTCTAGGTAGAAAGTCTAAAAGAATTTACAATAAACTACTAGAATTAAAAATAACTTTAGTGAGGTTAAAAGGCACAACGTCAGTATAGAAAAGTCAACTATATGTAGGTCACTATGAAAGTTTTGAGACAGTTGTGTTATGGTCCATTATTTCACTTTAAAGAAATAGTTGACAGTATTCTTTCTCATTCACCCATGCAAGTTTGAACCTGCTTGGCTTATTGGTGTTGCCAGAAGGGTTTCATTTGTTTCCATCCACATAGATTTTGTTTTCTGAATTTTGTGTATCTTGAAACTTTTGCAATGACCCACACATTCCTATACATAAGGAATAAATAATTACAATTTGGATTTTAAAAAAAAATAGTACCACCTCAAAATTCCTAACAAAATATGTGCAAGATAAAAAAATAAAAAAATGAGAGAAAACTGTAATTATAAATTTGAAGACTCAGTATTTTCAAAATGTGAATTCTTCTTGATGTACTTCCAATCAGAATACCAGCAAGTTAATCCTAAAATATACATGGAAGGGCAAAGAAACTATAATAGCCAAAACAATTATTTAAAAGAACAAAAGTCGGAAAGCTCACATTATCCAAGGTTTCCTACAGTAACCAAGGCAGTGTGATACAAGCAAAAGAACAGCCTCAAAATTAGAACACTACATTACTCATTTCAGGCAAGATCCATTGATGAATGCTAAAATTACTGGATGATATTTTAATGAGAAAAAAATTCTTTGTATACCTCAAAGAATCTCTCTCTAAATTTACTAATTACTTCTGTGCTAGTCTTAACACATTGACCACATACTCTTTGAAACGCTCTTCTCCACCAAGCAAAGATTAATTCCTCTCCCTCTTGAGGCTATAAAGTCCTGCATACTTAGTGATTCACTTCTAACAATGAAAAGAAACAAAGTCTATAGCAGGGAAGGTGGTATCCTAGCAGACATCATTATCAAGTACTTCCTGACATAAGGCAAAGAGAGGGGCATGTCACTTTTTATTGTTTCCTAAAATTCATAATCTGAAGCCAATCATGAGAATGTCAGACAAACCCAAACTAAGGAATGTTGCATAAAATTTCTGACCTTTACCCTTCTAAGGATCAAGATCATGAAAGACTTTAGACAGAGAAACCATCATAGATTAGAAGCAAGAGACATGACAACTTAATACAATATAGTATACTAGTTTTGATTTTACAATAGAAAAACATTAGTGGAAAAACTGGGGAAATGTGAATACAATCTGTATTTATAGTATCAACATAAATTTCTTAGCTTTAAGAAGTATTGCATTTATATAAAGTATTAACATCAGAGGAAGCCAGGTGAAGGGTATACTTCTATCTTTGGAACTGTTATGTAAATTGAAAGATTTTTCTTTAAAATTAAAAAAATACCTTTTGTTACTACTTATGTAAATCAGATGTTCTAAAATACCATGTAACTATAATTAAAAAAAATTAGATATGAAGGCTTATAAGATTATCCATAATCTGAATTTCAAGCTTGTCAAAACAAATTACTGTTCTTCAAAACGATTATCAAGGAGTACTATAAATACAATTCATAAAAACACATTTATACCATTAAAATACCCGTTTTTCCTTATGTAGTTGGTAGCCACACAAGTATCTCAATTGTAAAAAAGATCTAAGAACTAAAGAGGTTTGAAAAGAAGGATTATTTGTGCCATCTAGTGGTGATTGAGGTAAACATAACTGCTTAACCAACTGAAAGAAAAAAATGAGGGTGTCTATAATTTTGTTAAATGACTTATCTAGGAGAAAAATGGTGACAATATGATAACATCCAATATGAAGATTAAAGGTGTTCAGAAATAAGATATTCCAATAAAATCAGTTTGGAAGATGAACTTAAATTAACAAAGGGCGGTAGTTTGCTTGCTCATGAGCAAACAGGATTATCTGAGGTATATTAAAGATGATGTCCATGTTTTTATCTCCACCATATCAAACACATTACCTTCATCAAGTCATTCTCTTCATTATGGAGATTTCCTTGTAATACAAAAATTGCACTACAATTGGAAAATGGAGGAAAATAAAGAGGCACTGAAGAAGAGTATTATTGAATGATGAGAAAACAAAACTAAGGTTCCTTAGAAGCAACATAAGCCACTCCCCTTCGTGCAGACTACTGAAAGAACACGGATGAAAGGAATGCAGGGTTTTAGAAAGTTTAAGAGGAAAAAGAGTCCAAGTACCTCCTTGGCTTGAAGTGTGTGTCCCACAGTACATCTGCCTTTCTAAACAGGATCCTATACTCAGATCTATAACTGACATGATACAACATGTGATACAACAAAGAAATCCCTTTAATAAATTCTAATATCCTACCAGGCAACGCAATAGAAGAAATATTTCTGAATTCTTAATAAAAAAATAATTTTTATGGCGTCAACTTAAAACAATCAGTATAAGTAAAAGTGCTTAACTAATCTGCACATACAGTAAGTGCTTCATAAGTACCATTAACAACTAACTGGTGAGAAAGCAAGAAAGAAAAAACAGAAGAAACAGAGTCTAGCATGTGCTATTTTCTAGTCCTAGTTTTGACAATACACATTTAACACCTTTTTCATTAATGTGAACCAAAAATACTCTGTCATTCTCTCATACATGTCATTATTGTCTCATGACAATAAAGACATGTATTTAAAGAGCTGTTATTTAGAGAAAATCCTATGATAATCTTTTGATAAGAAGCAAGAATACTGTCTCTTTACACTCAGTTTTATTAAACAAATAAGGCTGGTAGTGGAACTTTTTTTATTTAATGCATAAACATTTAAGTCCCTTTATTAGAGAAATTGTACATATTGGTGAATATGGTCAATGGTCACATCTATGGGTTAGTTCTTCAAAAATCAGAGCCAATAATTAGGATAGATTCTATGCTCTCTTCATCACATTGTGAAATGTCTCGTGTAGTCATATTCTATTGTTGGAATGACAGCTTGTACAAATTTCAAGAAAATTAGAAGATACCTAAAGGTCTTAGATAAGGAAAATAAGATTTGTATAAAGTTCTGTTTTAAGCCCACATTGTAATTAGCCATTTCATTAAGCATTTCTCAGAAAGATGTATGGCAAAAATCTTATATTAAGTCTTATTAAAGAAAATCATGCAAATTTTTGTCTATTTAACACGAGGTTCTCTATAACTTTAAGACTGCCTAACAACATAATTCCTGTATTTCATTTGAAACTTCTTAATGAGTCCAAATAGGCACAATGATTTTGATAGAAAATTAAGGACATGGCTATCTACATAAATGAGTCTAAAATTTAACAATTCACTTGACTCTTTGTTTTTAAAAGTTAGAATGTTAGAAAATGAGGCAGCTTAAAAAAGTATAAAGTGCGATAGCAAAAGAGAAAGAAATTAAATGGAAACCTTTCATAATGAAATAATTCTAGGTTAATATTTGTACTTTTCATAGAATCAGCTTTAATGGATTGTCTTTAATAAAATTCTGAAATAAAAGTCACCCCTAAAAATGCCATACACAGGATAAATGGAAAATTAAAACTAAACGTACCTTTCTTTACAAAATTATCTATTATAAAATTTTACGAAGAGGTGGCCAACACATACAGAATATTCTGTAAATATTTTGTAATAAATATTTTGTAAAGAAAGGTACATTTAGTTACAATTTCCCATTTTTTCCCATATATAGTGACTTTAGGGGCGACTTTTGGGACATCCTGTATGTTCCATTGTACTTGGGAACAGTTAACAGCTTAATTTTTATTAGGGGAAAGTGAATATTCTACTATGAATAATATAGTCTTCCAAGTTGCCACCTATTCTCTAACAGAGATGAATGTGCCAATTTTGCAGAACAGTAAGACTTTAGGAGTAAATGTGGCTTGAACCAAAAGTTCTTGATTTGTTTCATTAACAAATCAGCGCAAAGTTCCTTCAAGGGACACACTTTTGTAGTGACGCCTACCTTATTTATAATTTCAAGACAGTGGTAACACATTAGTTTTCATCTAACACCGAGTAACACACACCACCAGGTCCAGTATCAGCCTAGGAATAAGCTAATTCAGGATATTTAACATCAACTCATTGATTTTGCTTCTGATGAATCCATGCTGTGAGTACCCATGTTCTGCAGAATCCAAATTTGCTGGGCATTAACTTTAATTTATTCCTCTCATCAACCCAAGAGAATTGAGTAGAACCACAATAAGTTATAAGAAAGGTGTGCTCTTCTCTGGAGAAAAATGAATACACTATATTTTAACAATATCTAAAGCACTTCATATAGTATACCTTTTAAACTGAATTCTTTGTTGCAGGGAGACCTTAGATTGATATAATCTAACTTTACTTATATCTGATGGGAAGGCAAATATCTCGTTCCATGTACAATTGGAAATACAGAAGATACTCATGTTATTCTAAATTAGTAGGTTACCTCTGTAACAAGGTAGAGCTAACTGGTACAACCAGGACATGTTCTAATCAACCAAATAAGCCATTACTATAGCAATATAACATTTTCTAAAGATTCTCACTAGGACTTCAAGATTTGAGGGGCTAAAAGAAGTTTTAGGTACTATATGTAATCTTAATTATAGGTACTAAATTAGTAAATTAGTACTATAGGTACTAAATTTCTCAAAAAGAAAAAATAAATCCTAAAAGCCATTTTATCACCAGTCAAATACAAAGGTAAAGGATACATATGAACTCCAAGTTCTCCTCCTCCTTCTGCAACAGTCTCAATGATTTTCTTCATCACCTCAGCATGCCTAAAAGCAAAGAACAAATCTTATTAGTGTAGGTCAATTAGAACAAAACAAGAAAAGCATGTTGGGTTTATGAAGAACTCTACCTTGTTAGAGTTAATAAATTAAAATTTAAGTAATAATAAAATATTTTACTCTCTACTCCCTAATAGGTCAGACAATTGAGTCCTGCAGACAGTTTTATTGGGGGAGAAGGTAATTTTACAAAATTATAGTCACCATAAGCATAATGACATTAATTACCTTTCTGGTAACAGGGAAAAAGAGCAAGGAAAGAAAACCAAAGCAAGGGAAATTATACCAGGGGATAAATGTGAAGCACTGGCTATGTTTAACAAAACAAAAAAGTTCAGACCAGGCAAATTCAAAGCTACATGCTCAAAAAAACAAAAAACAAAGATATCTATAACCTTGTGATTGTGACTATTTAATTAGGAAAAGAGGGTCCAAGTAAACTTAATTGATCAAAGTTAAGAAGTTTGTGCTTTTCTTTGTCCTAATAGGTATTCTAAAATTTATGATTCTATTTGAAATATTTTTTTGGCTTTATATGAATAAAAGTATTTATCTGAAGACTTTTTCCTAGCTATCTTTTCATGGTATCTAACTTGTACTACAGAAAAGAATATCAAAATAACTATCTGGCATATAATCTAAGAAAAAGGCAATGTACAAAAGTAACCATCTTTCATACATATCTTGCCTTAAATAATGCCACTTTGGTTTTTATGAATATATCCTTCATGACAGATACAGTCAACATAGAATATAAGAGTAAATATATTAGCTCAGAGATCTGAAGGCACAATCCAGTGCAGCCTCATAGAAAGGCCTTACATATCCTTGAAGTTTCACTGCATTGGCCCCCAGGTTTTTTTGCTACATTTCTGTTCCATTCCGCAATAGTCATTTTATTAAAAGTGTTCAATGTAATTACCAGTTGAATTATTTATCTTTTTGCCCCAAAAGAGTAAAATTTACACCTCAGAAAGAAACATACTTCATTTTGGTAAGCACCACCCCAAAATCTCAAGCCAAAGAGGAACAAATAGAACTCTCAAGAATGAAACCTTTTAGATTAGGTAATTCAAAACTAAAACTAATGACTGTTGAATCACCTTTCATAATTAGCAATATGTCCTTAACATAAATAAAGTGAAAAAAATGATCAAGGCTTTCCATGTGATAAAGTTTAAGAGTAAAGAGGCTGCAGAAAATGCTCTAAAACTAGAGGAAGGAAAAAGCTAAATGTTTCATCAGATTGACCAATGGAATATCAAAGTTTTCATCAAAAAACACTCTTACTAGTGTTACTAGTATTTTGCAATGAACTGTGAAAGTCACTTATTAGAAATAACTAATCCTAAGAAATTAGCATGTAGTATCTTTTTCTTTTTTTAAGGAAACATTCTAAATAAATCCTGTGCATTGGGTTGGTTTCACTTATTTGGTCCTGTGAAGAACACACTGACACGAAGAAAATCCCAAATTATAAAATGTACTTGACTTGGTAAGGCTGAGGACTTTCCAACTAAAGAATAAAGGAGAAGAGAGGTTGCGCCTGGTGGCTCATGCCTGTAATCCTAGCACTCTGGGAGGCCAAGGCGGGTGGACTGCCAAGTTTAGGAGTTCAAGACGAGCCTGAGCAAGAGTGAGACCCTGTCTCTAAAAATAGGTGGGCACTGTAGTGGGTGCCTAAAGTCCCAGCTATCTGGGAGGCTGAGGCTAATGGATCACTTGAACCCAAGAGTTGGAGGTTGCTTTGAGCTATGACACCACAGCACTCTACCCAGGGTGACAAAATGACTGTCTCAAAAAAAAAAACCCCAAAACAAAAAAAGGAGTAGAGAAGCTCTTCACACATCTTCCCTCACTAACTAGTTAGAAGAGATAGCTAGGTCACAGAATAAGCACAGAAGTTAACATTGTATGTTATGTTCCACAGAAAGACACATCAGCAACAGAGCAAAATTTATCTAAATAATGAGTAAAGTCCAAAACAGAATCTTCCAAAGTATTCTCGAAGTTAAAAAGAGGTAAAATAACAAATTATATTTTATAACTAAGAATACACACAAAAAATATGTATTCTTAATGAATTAAATTTAAAATAAACTGGTGAGGTTTATATTTATTTGATACTTGTAAATATTTTTCTATTATTTTCTTATATATTTAACTCAGCACAAGAATGCTTTTAAGAAAGACGAAAAAGTGCATTTTTTTCTATTATATTTAACTTAGCACAAGAATGTTTATATATTTAACTCAGCACAAGAATGTTTTTAAGATGAAAAAGAATGTTATTTGCTTATTAAGTACTTTTTTTTCTATTAATGCACTATTTATAGATGTGCAACCAAAACTCAATAAACATATAAACACATGAATAAAATATATGTATCTCTACATATACAGACCTGCATGGGTGAACTGAACACATAGGAGGAGGTGGGAGATGAGGATGATTTTCAATGGTCACTGTTTTCTTCACATGATCTTGACTGATGTCTTCATACATGTGCTCAACTGTTAAAGGCTGCCGTTGCTGAGAGCATAAGAAACATACTGTAATTACTATTAATATTTAAAAATTTAGACTCAACCTCAGTTTATAATATACTTATTCTCTTATCCTACTCACTTATAATTCAGAATTTCAGACTATGTAGAATTATTCTGGAGCAAATTTACAATTTATTTAAAAAAAGGGAAAGAGGGGAAAAGTCAGCACATCCACACTATGACACAGGCCACCACGAATGTAGAAAAGACCCCAGAACAAGGAAGGTTCATGACTGTCAAAACATGTTCCTCACTTTGTAACTCATGGCTTATTTTATATTCTTGTTTCCCATTTATAATCATAAGAAACATAGGTTAAACAAGTTGATCTGATTTCGATTATCCTTTAACTCCAATAAGTGGATGAATTTAAAAGGTTTTCTGTCTTAAAGGGAAAAAAATACTTATGACATGGTCATTCTATAAATGATTATGTATCTAACAGACGTTAATACCAAATATACTATGCATATCCATTCGTACACTACGAATATCGACTTCCCTTACATTTTAAAGGGATAAGCTTGGAGGTCATGAAACAAATATATAACATTATTTCTGTTTAACAATGAGCATTATTATCACATTGAATAATTTATATTTTATTAAAAATAAGAACCAAGTATAATGCTAGTCATAAAATTAAAAAAAAAAAACAAAACGATTAAAGACCATAATATAAACCCATGGACCTAATGAAGAAAGAATTAAACCCCAAAATTTATTTACACTAAAATATACTTCTGTTTATTTTTACCTCATCATAGCCAAACAACCACAGTCGTGGTGTCTGGTAATATTTATCATAAGTGATGTAAAGGTCGTAAGTTCTGGTTTGCAAAATAGCATCTTCACCTCCAGCATCAGTTTTAGATTTACAAGCTTCTACTATTTTCCTTGTGTCTAGGGTAGCCTGGAAAATAACAGAGAAATATTTACAAGCATCAAATCAGTATGAATGTGACATTCTAGAAAATCTATTTTTCCCATTCTACTTTTTTTTCCCTCAAAAATAAACTTTAAACTCAAAGCTAAAATTTTATATGATATAATCAATGTAAATAAATAAAAATTTATTTGAAACATCAATACCTTATTAAGAACACTAATCCCTAAGTTAAATCATTAAAAATTAACTGAAGAAAACTCAGTTTTCTGGAAGCATGCTGGGGGCGTTGAATTATGTTTCTAATCATCTTTAATCTGAAGGATTAATTATAAGCAAAGTTCACTCCTGGAGTTGAAAAAATTTATGGACAAGTTATTGTTGACCCTCACAACAACCTGGAGAAAAAAAAAGTCTTTCCATAAAATCATCATTTTTAAGAGTCTATCTTCTTTGACAACTAATAAACTTAGTACTGTATTGTCTGCAAAAGAAAAAAAAAAAAGTTATTGTTAAAATTAAATGGTGGCAGAGATGTCTAAGGAATATTGCAGGGATTTGATCCCTTTATGAATCTTGTGATATATCCATGTGTGGAGATGGTAACTAGTGTGCGACAGAATAATATACTGGAATGGTGGTGATATGAGGACTAGTAGCATCATATTAAAAGCCCTGGAATAAGAAATCCATGTCCTCTTCCCAAAGAGCCTGATTTACTATGACTTCAAAATTGGATTGTGTACATTTTCATATTCAACTTTACGTTAAATAAACTTTTCTAACAGTCAAAAAAAACAAAAAGAAAGAAAACTCAATTTACAAACCTCATCTGTTTCCAACAATCCACTCTCTTCATATTCTGTTATAAAAAGCAACAATAAATTAGTCAAGTTCTCAAAAATTCCTTAAACCAAACTGTATATTATTTCAGAGTACTATTCAAATACGGGGGTTTTGCTTTTGTTTTTAAATGAAGATACTGAATATATATATACACACACATATGTATATATATGTAGACATATACACTTACATGTATATATATATACATATACTTTAAAACAGTAAATACTTCACATAACAAAATCCCAGAAAAAGTCACTATGCTTAAGACTTGGTGTATGCTAGTCTTTTAATATCAATTGACATAATAGTACTGTAGAGTCTTCAATGACTCCACAGTGTAGACAAGGTTATTTATCTAACTGCATAAACATACTCATTAAAGTTATCAGTGAGGATGGTGCCTCTGGCTCAAGGAGTAGGGTGCCAGCCCCACATACCCAAGGTGGTGGGTTCAAACCCGGCCCTGGCCAAAAACTGGAAAAAAAAAAATTAATTAACTGATGACTCCATACTGAACCTCAGAGTCAAAGCATTCTATGATAGATATACTCTTATCTGACAATGTGAATGTTATTTTCTTTGCATTATTTTTATTACTCAATATTTGTTGCAAAAAAAGACGAAAATTAGGAATTTACCACTGGATGCAGCAAAGTAGAAGTCACTGATATATTGATAACTTTTTTTCCTTGCAGATCAAAAACCTTGGAGTCACACTTGACTGCTCTGTTGTTCATATTCCAGATCTAGTCCAGCAGCAAATCCCTTTGGCCCTACCCTCAAATGTGTCCAGAATCCTACTGTTGCTCCTCATTACCAATGTTATGACCCTAGCCCAACCCACCATCATTTCTTGCCTAGATTATCAAAATAGCCTCTCAACTGTTGTTCTTTTCCCCTTCAGTCTATTCTCAACATTGCAGTTCACAGTGATTCTGTTGAAATGTGAAATTATGTCAGTCCTCTACTTTAAAAACTCCACAGTGGTTTCTTGTCTTAATCTCAGTTGAAGTCAGGACCCTACACCATCTGGTTCTTTGTCACCTCTCTGAGTCTACCCTTAACTACTCTCCCCTCCTTCATCTCTGGACACAGGTTCCTCCTCACAGTAATTTTATACAAACTACACATGATTCCCACATTTAGGCATTTGAACTCTTCTCCTAGATATCTAAATACCTTATTCACTCACTTCTTTCTAGGATTTATTCAAATTGTATACTCTCAATGAGGTTTTTCTTGACTTATTTAGGAACTGCAACACTCATTCCCACCCGATGATTTCCTACTCCTTTTCCTCCTTTACTATTTTCCCTACCACTTATAACCATCTAATATAGTATATATTTTATGTATTTTTTCACCCCAATTAGAATATAAATTCCATAAGACTTTGTCTACTGTTTTATTTCTTGTAACAAGAACAGTACCTGATATATACTATATTGCTCAATAAATATTGCTGAATAAATGAAAATTACCTTTTATATTAGATACCATCAGCACTGGTTTTTGAACAAAATTCCACATATAGCAATTTGCTCTTAAACTCTATCCAAAGAAAATGTAACAAACATACTAAAAGACTTTATATATAAGGTAGGCCTATAGCTTGACTCTAAAACAGTGTTGTTCTCATATGATTTTATGCCATTTCCCCATTCCCAGCTTGGTCAACTGTATGCCATTCAGAGAACGATAGAATCCAGAAACAATATTTGTGCAAAAAGGTGGAAGTTTAGTTTCTAACGAGATATCAAGATGGAAATGAAGCTGAACAATTCTAAAGTTAAGGAGAATCTGGGTTGGAGATTTAGACACAGAAGTCGTGAGCATAGAGATGATACGTAAGCAATTTTAGTTATAAGTAACTCTCATATTTCTTCAAGGAATAAGTGTTTATCGTGAAACTAAGAATAAGAATCTCACTAAATTTATTTTTATCTCAGTTGAAGTCAGGACCCTAGCACAGCTAGGTTTCAGGGAGACTTAGAAATAATTTCTAAGGGTAGTTTTAGTCCAGCAAACATCATTTACTATTATAGTGCTTCAATTTTATCTGGCACAATCAAATACTTCTCTAAACAACGTGCCTACCTCACCCTAACTTCTGTGTAGTTTTTAGAATTCAGTCACCCTATAGCCTCCAATGTCTGCCCTCTTTTTCATATTCTTTTCCTTTTTCCAACTTCAACATACATACCCTCTCTATTCATATATATACTCATACTCACATTTAAACTATCATAGAGAACCTGATGCAACTCATACACCATCTTTTACACTGCACAAACTTTCACGTCAGTATGCCATTACAGAAACTCTTCAGACAAAATCTGGGAATATAAAGAATGAGCAAGGAAAAAAATATTGGATCTCCATGAAACACAGCAAAAGACAAAAGAATTTAGATGAGTCAAAAGACAACGACAACAACCATGATGATGACAACAGTGTTACAGAATCCACTGTTTAAAAGCATCAAATAATGCAGAAAAAGCAGAATAAAGACAGACTGGATTTAACAAAGAGGTCACCCTAGTCATAGCAACTTTTTTTTTTAATTTAGCAGGCCCTGGCTGGGTTTGAACCCACCACCCAGGTGCATGGACCAATGCTCTAACCATTGAGTGATGGGCGCCCAACCAATAACAGCAATTTCTTCATCTATTTTCAAATACATAAGATTTCACATGCATTAAAGATTATCAAACTAATGAAATACCAAGCTTTTAATAGTTATGTATCACAGACCTGTATTACTTGATTCTTTTAGTATAGTGCGTTTCTATAGCTTGTTTAACAATGATTCCCTAATATGTGTATAGAGATTCTCAATTTGCAAGCCTAGGAAGGTTCAGAATCTTATAGAACTGTGAGGGGATTCTATGTAGTTCAAAAGGCCTCATTAAAAATCACTATCTTTAGGTTTTAATGCAAAGATACAATCAAAAAGGAGAAAGTAATATACAAAATCCACAAGTAAACTTTGTTCTGCTCTAAAATAATTAGGTTAAGAATAAATATTTTATAGCCGTACTCTGCATTAAAGATTCACAGCTAATATTTATCCTAGTAGAAATAAAGTTATCTAAGATTAGGTTCTAGGTAAAACAGATGAGACAGAGATCAAGTTTTGTACTCATGATAATTAAACAAAACAAAATCTTTCCTAGGCTGCTAAGTGCTAAAATTTAAAACTCAAATGGAAGATAATTCTTAATCCACATGGATTTCAAATATTCCACAATCAATATTCTAGCAGAATTAAAGCAAGTCTAGAACACAAATACCTTCCATATCTGCAGCTTCTCCTTCATCATCCTCTTCTTCCTCTTCACATAGTGCTGAACAATCTTGCAGCTGTATACTATCCTTTGAAATCAATTGTATTTAAAATCACTTAAACATGTTTGTTAGTTCAAACATGGAACACTCATGTACTAGCATATTTAATTACTCAAACTTCAGTGGAGATGACAAACCCATATATCAATTATTAAATGTAATGTGCTAAGTGCTGTGACTGAAAAATATCCTAAAGATATTATGAAAGCACTAAGTCATCTAAGCTAACCATTTAAAAATAATTGCCAGTTGCACTCCCAATAAAAAATTTTAATCATTAGTATTAGAAAGTCAATCCAAAGTTATGTTAACTTGTATGACACTTATAATTTAAAGGAGAAAAAGTATATCTATATATATGTAAATCACAATACATTTATAAGGTAAAATAAATTACAAATAAGACACTGGGTTTTTAATTTGTTAACAATATCCTAGCTGAATTACGTTATCCAGTTATCAAACTTTACAGTTATTACAACATGTAAGATTTCAGTTCAATTTCTTAAATATATTAGCACTACAAGGAAAATAATAATGCTAACCAATGACAAGCCTAAAATACAATTTATCATTTCACAAAGTTAATATTCTGAAAATCTGTGATCAATATAGTAAATGAATCAATTGGACATCTGGTTTCACCCAGGTTACATTTTACTTAGAGGTGGCTTTATTTACCATTAGAAAGTTAAATCCTATGTATCGTTATTATGTTCACCACAGATGAAAGACTGCCAGTGTCTAGATAATTATTAGATGAGCTAGTATCTAAACTAATTATTAAAGGAAATTTGAATCATGCTGGCCAAATTCACATGCAATATAGACTACAACAGAAACTGACAACCAAGATTATTAACACTTGCATCTAGATGGTAAGTATTCTAAGCACTAGGTTATAAAAATAATATATATTAAATAGGAAATAAGAAAGATGTATTCTAGTTATAAATTATTCTAAATATTTATCCTTTAGCAGGACATGAGGATGTTAAGTGAATACCAAGTATTATAAACATTATTGCATTTATTAAAAATTCTTGGAAGAATTACCATAAATTCACCATTCCAAAATAATGCTATTCATACCATTTTGCCATCTATCATTCCCAAAGTCTGAAGCATATACACTAATGGCCAGAGTAAGCAACATCTTTGGAAGCAGCAAAACCACTCGTGAGATTTCTCCTTAATTACCCAACTCTCCAAAAAAGCCAAATTTCAAAAGGATGAAATCTCAGGCCAAAAAACATACTTCCTAGAAAGCAAAAATTGTGTACTGAAAAAAACAAAACAAACTGTTTTAGTATATAACACTTTTTGTTAAACACCAGTTACAAATGCCAAAAGCTCCAAATGATAAAATCACACACAAGAATATCTTATGTTAGTTACTACTATAGTGAATGTTTCCTAAGAACACAATTATTCCATCCAAATAGCCTATCCTCTAAGTCAGACGTCCTCAAACTTTTTAAACAGGTGGCCAATTTATTGTCTCTCAGACCATTGGAGGGCCGGACTATAGTTTAAAAAAAAAACACAAAAAACTATGAATAAATTCCTATGCACACTGCACATATCTTACTTTGAAGTAAAAAAACAAAATAAGAACAAATACAATCACACTGCCTCATGTGGCCCGCGGGCCGCAGTTTGAGAACCCCTGCTCTAAGTAACCTAACTTTTAAAAAAATAATTATGAGAAAGGTGAAGGCATGTTGTATTTTTTCATATATTTTCAAACTATAGGTATATAAAACCATGGAGACAATGTACTCAATTTAAGAAATGAAAAGCTAATAGTCACAGCCTAAAATAACTCAAAACTTATAAGCTGAAAAATTCTATCCAACCATATACTTTACGCCCCCCCAAGTAAATCATATAATAAAACTTAACTGATTTAGCTTTCATTCATCTGCCATGAATTTGAATAAAGCTAATGTTTATATTTAAATTTTTTAAATAAAAAACTCCAAATTACCAGTAATTTAGAAGAATACATACAGCAAATTGCTTGCAACAATATTTAAACTACAAAATTTAATTAGCATCTATTCATCAGCAAGTAGATATCCTCCACACAAAAATAATCTACTTACACAACAATTTGCTACCAAATATACTTAAAAAGAAAAAGGCATCTCTTTTGAACTAGAAAGAAATCTTTCCAATTACTGAAAATTAGTAGTCTGTACAAGTTACAATCTCAAAAATGTTTTTCTTAACCAACTACAAGGAAAATAAGAGAAGCATTAGGAAATTGTTGTTTTGTTATGCTGATAAAGAAAAATGGAGGAGAAAGGAATAGCTGGAATTTCTGAGGCTGATAATAAATAACCAGAGTTTGCATAAGAGGTTAGTGATCTTAAAATAGTAGTATATATTTACATATAAACATATAACTAGATCATTAAATTTAGAAATATAACTAATTTAACCAATACCTTGCTTTCCACTGTAATCTCCTTTACTGCTTCAGTTATTCCTGTAATACCTGTTTAAGATTCAGCAGAAAATAATTAAAATTAAATTATAAAAATTCTATTTACCTGATAAGAGCAATATAAAAACATTTAAAATTACCTAAATTCTCACAATTTCTCTGAAATAAAAAGACAAATATTAGCAGCATCTTCAGGTATGAACTCTAGTAGAAATAAATAATCCCAAAGGCACTTCCTTCAAATTAAAAAGATTGATAGAATAATTTACCGTTAATTATCCTATTCTATCATTCTTCCTTGAGTCTCTATAAAATATTTTTAAAATAAACCGATTAAGAGACTACGGGATTGATATTTTGTTAAATGGGCATCAAAATTTTCTCAAAAAGGAATTGGTTATCTTGACAGAGACTGAGTATCCCTATCTGAAACACTTGGGACCAGAAGTATTTCAGACTTCAGACTTTTGGGGGGTTTTGGAATATTTGCATACTTATCTGTCAAGCACCCCTAATCTGAAAATCCAAAATTCCCCCAAAGCATTTTCTTTGAGCATCATATTAGCCCTCAAAAGAGATTTTGAAGCCATTTCAGGTTTTAGATTTTTGGATCAGGGACACTTCACCTATATATAAACAATTTGCTTTAGAAATCTAGAACATCCAAATATACAAATATATATCACACTTAAATGGGCTTTCTATAGTTTCCACGTTTTATTTAATCCTTACAAACACTGTCCTGTTAAGTTAGAGTAACTGTGTGCCAAATGAAATCCCCAGAGGTAAAATAATTAGCTTGTGTCTTCATCCAGTTAAATGAGGAAACTGGGATATGGAAATCCATAGCAGCTTACCTGTCATTCAGTTCTCTCCACCATCCCTCACTCAGCAATTATCTCAGAACCTACCTGTCTCAATGAATGTATTAAGCAAGTGGCAGTACCAGCAATCAGTAAGACAATATATCTAAATTTGAAAAACCTGTCAGTGTTCTCAAATAATTTGTTTGGCAAGGATGGGAAATAAAGACAAAAATAGCTAAAGTTACTACAGAAAAAAAATAAATACAAAACATGCTTAGCTCCCTTGTTAATCTTCTAAAATTCTGGTGTATCTATTCAACATATCTGAATGAAAGAATTTTGCAAATGAAAGATGTCAGAACCCAGAGATGTAGCATAAAGCTTTTACTTTATAATAGTTTTTCCAGACATTGCTATATAATAGGTATGATTATTTCATAACATTAAAACCCAAATTGTAACATATCGACAAAATGATTCACTAAATTCTGTACATAAAAACAAAATAAATTTCTTCAATTTGTCAAAACAATTACACATAGTATAATGTAGTAATATCCAAATAACCCAGAGTATTCAAAAAGATAGATACAGTTGGCAAAGAAAAAGAAAGCTCAAATGATTCTAATTAAGGTAAAGGTCGTCATGGTCAATTTTATCTCAACTTGGATAGATTATAGTGCCCAGATGTTTGGTCTAAATGCTGTATAAAAGTATATTTTAGATGTGCTGAACATTTAAGTTAGCAGACTAGGTAAAGCAGATTACCCTCCATCATGGAGGGGAACCTCATCCAATCAGTTTGAGACTTTAAAAGAAAAAGACTAAGGTACTCCACAAGAAGGAAATTCAGCCTCTAGACTGCCTTAGGCCTCAAAAACTGCAACGTCAATACTTTGCAGAATTTCCAATTTGTAGGTGTGCCCTGTAGAATTCAGACTTGCCACCCCTGTGATCATGTGAGCCAATTCCTTAAAATAAATCTATCTATATCTACATCTAGGTCTATGCAGTCATCCCCACTAATGCCTGAAACCACAGATTGTATTAAACACTACATACATTATGAGTGACAATCAATCTGATAACCAGTTAAGTGACTAATGGGTGGGTAGTATATAGAATATGAACGGACAAAGGGATGACCCAAATCTTGGGCAGAATGGGGTGGGACAACAGAAGCATTTCAGATTATGGACTTTTGGATTAGAGATACTCTACCTGTAAGCTACTTGTTCAAAACACTGTGCAATTTAAAACTGATGTATTATTTCTGGAATTTTCCATTTAACATTTTTGGACAGTGGTTGGCCACATTTAACTGAAGGTATAGAAAGCAGAATTGAAGATAAGAGGGATACTCTATTCTCTGAAGAGACAAAACAAATACAAGGGCTAACAGAAAAAAAAGAAACCCAATTAAAGCAGAGCTGAAGCAAGGGGAACTGAGTTGAACAAGTAACCAGTACCAGGCCTTATGAGTAAGTTAGAAGCATTGCATTAATCAAATTAGGACGTAATTTGCTATGGTTTTAATGTCTCCTCCCAAATTCATGTTAATAACTGCCATTGTGATGGTATTAAGAGGATCTTTAAGAAGTGAGTAGGTCATGAGGGGTATGCCTGATTGAATGGATTAACATATTGTTTTGGCAACAGGATATTCTTGGGAGTAGTTTCCTGACAAAATGATGAAGTTCAGCCCCCATCTCCTCAGTCTCTCACACTTCTTTGCTCATTATGGTGATGCCTTCTGCCATGTCATAATGCATTAAGAAGGCCCTCACCAGATGTGACCCTTTGATGTTAGACTTCTTAGTCTCCAGAACTGTGAGTCAAATAAACCTCTTTTCTTTATAAATTACCCAGCCTGTGGTATTGTTATGGCAGCAGAAAACAAAGACAAATTTTAAAGATAAAATTCTATGGGTATCTCTCATAAACATCAGTTACAATTTATTACATTAAATAAACTGTAGTTTTTTTCCATATATGAAAATGTTATCAGGAAAAACTTTCTAGTTGTGAGTTGAATTTCTGTAGTTTTTTTTAGTGTTTGATCATATTGACACCTATTTATGTGACAAATGACTGTGAAATATGCACATGAATTTTGGAACAGTGATTAAGGCAGACTACAACTAGACAACTCATTAACTTGACATCAGAAATAGTGCTATTATCAATGGTGCTAGACCGTCAGTACAGAATTTACTACTGATGTGCTGCCAACATTTTCCTGCTATAGGAAAACTAAAGCAGAATAGTTTATAAATTTTAGAAACTTCGGGGGAAAAAAAGAAGTCTGATAGCACTACTTGGCAGGTGAAAAAAAAAGGGTAATTTTTGAAATCATTTTAAAAAGCTGTTCAACCTGTTATTTTCTCTAGGCCTTGATATGACAATATTTAGCTCATTAAGCAGCAAATAAATTTCATATCAAAAAGCCCAAATCCTTAATCTATGCCCCTTATCTCCATAAGCAAACCAATGCATCATCCCATACTCAGACTAGAGGAGAAACAGACTGAAGGAGGTACTTTAATCTGTGCAGATTACTCAGCCCTTTGTGGAATACAGATGATTCTCAATGGGGGGCAGGCAGCAATTATTCCCCTCAAAGAACATTTAGTAATGTCTGTAGACATTCTTGTTTGTCACAACTAGGGAATGCTGCTGGCATATAATAGGCAGAAACTACAGATACTGCTGAACATTTTACAATGCACAAGAAATAAAAAATTTCTGGCCCAAAATGTCAACAGCACCAAGGTTGAGAAACTCTGCTGTTACTACTGCTGGAGATAAATGAGTGTACCTCCTAGGACCCAGAGGGAGAAAACCTGTTTTTAGTATTATAAATTTAAACTTAGAAAACATTTTCTTCATCAAAACTAAGTCATAAATGGCAGCTAAAGTAGCACATGATACTAGTTACATAAATATAATGGCAATGAAGGGTTTTAGGACTTAGAATGAAAAAGCTTATTTGGGGTTCCAAAATAAGCCTTATGAAAGCCTTAAATTAAATTTAACAATATTTAATGAACAACTTCCATATCATACACTATGATGAACACTGAGAATTCAACAATGAATCTCCACAATCAGAGAGCTCAGAATTTCTAAATTTCAGAAATTCTAGTAGCTCAGAGCTACTAGAATGACTAGTAGTAGTCATTGAAAAAATAATTAAATACTTTTACATGTCAGTCCTCTGGTTAAAATAAATGCAAGTATAGTATAGTTCCTGTCATAGAGGAGGTCATAGCCAGCAATGAAAGGACACGTAAGCAACAAATTCTAAAGCAAGGCAGTAGGCATGCTCACTATTTCTGACTTATTTTTCTTCTATTTAGAAATATAAAAGGGCCAGGAGCAGTGGCTCACACCTGTAATCCTAGCACTCTGGGAGGCGGAGGGAAGTGGATTGTTTAAGCTCAGGAATTTAAGACTAGTTTGAGCAAAAGTGAGACCCTGTCTCTACTAAAAACAGAAACACTAGCCAGGAGTGGTGGCATAAGCCTGTAGTTCCAGCTATTAAGGGGACTGATGAAAGAGGATTGCTCAAGCCCGAGAGTTTGAGGTTGCTGTGAGCTATGATGCCACAGCATTCTTCCTAGGGTGGCACTCTTGAGTACTCAAAAAAAAAAAAAAAAAAAAAAAAAGGAAGGAAATAAATATAAGAGAAAATAATAGGGGTATTTTCAAATTGCAAATGAAGTAGCAGGTACTATAGAAATTTGGCACAATCCAAAGGCATTTTTGTTTGTTTGTTTTTTTCTTTTTCTTTTTTTTTTTTTTTTTTTGCAGTTTTGGCCGTAACTGAGCTTGAACCTGCCACCTCCGGCATATGGGGCAGGCAACCTACTCCTTTGAGCCACAGGCACCAACCAAAAGACATTTTTTTTTCTTTGTTTCTAATTTGTCCCTTTTTCTTTTTCATGTAAAAGTATACCAGAACAAAACTGTGCCTTCAATATCCTCTTTTTTATTCAAAGTTGTTACAAAAAGTTGTGAAAGAGTTTAAAACAACTTAACCTAAGTACATGCCATTCTATTTTCCTCTTACCTGTGTTGTGGTATGTATCTACCCAGCCTCCATCACCATCATCTTCTTCAATAATAGCTTCCAATTCATCTGAATATTCCATCTGTTTGCACCGCTTATAACATGGCACTATAAAAAAAAAAAAATCCACCACACCATGGCAAATACAGTTACTTAGACATAATCTGTTAACCATAAATCCATTAGAAAGAAGAGATAGTGTAAATATTATATTTTATGGAATAAACTAACAAAATATTAAGTGAATATATTTTATTTTAATGAAAGTTATATTAGGCCACAGACAATTATTTGACCACATTCATCTTTCTCTCTATTGCTCTGTCAGAAAACAAGTAGAAAGGCTGTTCAGAGTGTTCTATGTATTTCTTTACTATGACAGTCTGTGAAAAACAGCAGGTTGAAGACAGAGATGTCATTGTTCAATTTCAGGCTAATGAATACTACCTTGTTTTAATGGCTTATTCTCATAACATGGTACTACCTCTCATACTCTGAGGTGGTAGAGGTTAACCTCTGGTTTTCAAAGCTAAAATAATGTTCAATACAAATTTCAAGATTCATATTTAAGTTCTAGTTATTCCCAATAAATAGTTTAAAATTCACCAAATTGCTCAATTTCACTTTCTTATTCAACACTGGTGCAAAATTTTTCATACAGAAAATATGTCAACAGATATTACGATGCATAAACCTAAATGTGAACATAAAGTAAAAACATGGCGTGGGTCAACAAATTAAAATTACTCTATTTTTCTAAATAAGCAGGATATAAATTACTATGATGGTATGGGCAAGAAAAAAACCGTTGTTTTGTATATATTATTTTCCCTTTTCCTATAAGTAAATTAGAGTAGAAATCAATGTACTATTTGATTATTAGGGACTGTAACACCTTTTTGACGTTTTAAATTACCTTCAAAGGACACTACATGTTTCAAACATTTTTTTGTGCCTACAGGCAATCCTTCAATGGCATAATGGATAATAAAACATTTATCTTTGAGTTTTTAGATGTCAAAGGTGGTACCAACTTTATTTTCCATAAAAAATTTAAGTCTAAAGAAGATAAAATCATATACCTAAAAAGATTAGGACACCAACTTAAAAAAAATCCAATAGGAATAAGTCTAATTTTCCTTATGTTTCCTAGATCTTTTTGACAAAAAGAAATAAAAAGGGAAGAAGAGATAAAATCAACTAAGAAAAAAAAATTTCCAGCAATAAAAACACTAGAGCTTCATTAAATTTCTGAATTTCTATATGAGAGAAGCTATAAGAATAGTTTTAACAAAAATTTGGATCAATAAGAGCTAAGGGTTTTCCATGTGGTTGATTTTAATATAACTATACAAAATTTACTAATGTACATGACATCATTCTTACCATTTTTGGTTACCAAAAATTGTTTGGCTGTTGGTAGGTATGCCTTCACTTTTACCTCCTCCCCCGTTGCCCTTTAAAAACAGTGAAAAGCACAAAAATACAAAATATATTTAAAAAGGCAAATACAGAAGATATTACATACAAATCTCAAAACTACAGAATCCAAACCCCTGAGAAAACTTTTTAAAACTGATATGGGAAGGAAGCTATATGTTAGGGCATGTAAAAGCACAATAATAATATAAGTGAAATATACTAAGTAATACAGATAGAGCTAACAGAATTTGGATTAAATATTAGACAAAAAAGTAGAATAATAGACAATAATCTAGCAACTATCATGTTTGTCTTTAAACTAAAAGAAAATGCTGCTCCTTAGTAGCCTATTACATAACGCTGCTCCTTATAGCCTATTACATAATCTCTCAGATTTTTATTCCTAAAGTATTGTTCATCTTGAGAACAAGAAAAAGCAGGGAAAAAGCTGATGACATTATATAACAATGTAGGTGGTTGGCAAAAATCTCTGTTCCTGCCACTGAATTAAAATTGCAACTAAGAGACATAAGATGTTTTGAATATGATGATGATGTTGAGAATAATAATGCTTGAAAACAAGAAATCCCTTATTACTAAGTGCCTAAGTATAGGACTTAGAACTATAACATGTACTATTTTCAATTAATTCTCCTAACTCTAAAAGATAGGTAATGCTGGCCGGGTGCAGTCTCATGCCTGTAATCCTAGCACTCTGGGAGGCCAAGGTAGGTGGATCACCTGAGGGCAGGAGTTTGAGACCAGCCTGAGTAAAAGTGGGACCCTATTTCTACTAAAAATAGAAAAACTAGCCAGGTGCTGTGGCAGTCTTCTAGGTTTTTTTTACTAGTGCCAACTGTCAGATTCAACAATGTCACTGCAACGCCTTAAGTTCTACAAGGAGTTAGAATAAGGTCATGATAGCACTTCTGGACATGAAGCGTGGAAATAATCTGTTTGTAGCTCTGATTTAAAATGAGTTATTCCTTTGGCTCAGTAATTTAGCCAGAAGTGTAGACAATGAGGTGGGGTATAACTGAGTTCTAAGTTAGAATAAAATTACTGCAACCATAAATTCATAAAACATAAATGGAAACTAGTGGTATCAGCTAGAAGATTCTGCATAGCATTCTGAGAGGCAGAGATAGGTGGATTGCCTGAGTTCCCAAGTTTGAGACCAGCCTGAGCCAGAGTGAGACCTCCTTTCTAAAAACAGACCAGTATTGTGGCCGGCACATATTCCCCACTTATTGGGGAAGCTGAGGCAAGAGAATCGCTTGAGCCCAAGCGTTCAAGGTTGCTGTGAGCTATGACGCCACGCCACGCACTCTACCAAGGGCAACAAAGTGAGACTGTATCAAAAAAAACACCAAACAAACAAACAAACAAACAAAAAAAACACCCGGAAAATTCTGTCCATAATATAAACCCCTATAGCAATACTATAAATCAACACCTATTTAGACAATTAATGGCTATGACAAAGAAATCTCAATAAAGACAATGCATATGCATTATATTAAAAAATCCTGAATCAGTTCTTTTCACAAAATATCAGGTTAAATTTTAAATACCTATTTTTTTTAATATAGACCTATTTAACTTGAAATATATATATATATATAATTCAGATCAAAACTTAGCTAAATATACTTTAAACAGAAAATAGAGACAAAAAAAGAATCTCTTACTAAATCAGAGAGCTACCAGGATGAGCCCCATTTTATACATGGAACAAAAATACATGTGGGAAAGAAAAAGACATAAAAATAAATGATTCTGATATTTTGATCTTTTTTAGTACCTAAGAAATAATGCCATAGGAGATTAAAAAGCAACTGACGACTATATCAAATACAAGTTAAATATAAAAATGAAGGGGTCTAAAATAGGCCACAGAGGAAACAGAATTCCAACTCTGGCTTTAAAAAGCTTAATTATTTAAGCTCTTTAGATATTAACAAAAACATTATGACAATTAGAATCTGGTTAATTACAGAACTTTTACCCCCAATCAACACTCTACCTTTCAACTATGACTAAAAAATGTTATTGAACAAAAATAAATCGAAACACCCCCATCCAAAAAGGTGGTAAACAATTCCAGTTCAAATGAAATAGTTCTGTCACTACTGAGATCACTTTTCCAGTTACTGTCAGAGATTTTTTTACCATAAGTACTTGAAAGTAATGATACTGCATTTATTTTAAAACATTCGATTAGTATTTGGGATATTTTAAAATGTATGTTGTGAGAACTGCTAAATTGTTCAAAGTACTTTCGTAACCAAGAGAAAAGTTACTGAGGAAAATTAAAATTTAAAGTCTCTTAAGAAGCAGACTTATGGTTAAGACCATAATCAGTGTCATGAATCTTCACTTCCTTAAAAGGGGCGCATACTTCTGAATTTTAACAGAAAGTGTTCATGTCTTTTTTTTTTAAAGAACATAAAACTACAAAATCTCACAAAAAATGTTCAATAAACATTTATTAATAAAAAAGCTGATCAAATTTATTAAACTCTTGAACATTATTTTTTAAAGAATTACAAGATCAAACCTAAATTCAATAAAGAAAGGAAGTAAATGCATTTATCTCAAACATGTTTATCTTTTGTGCTAAAAGAGCTAATAGTCCTAACATTCACTTGTTCTTCATTTTACTTTGGCTATTATTGAGGCAGTTTTAACATAAAATTTACTGAGATAACAAACTGCTCATTCTAATTTTCATGCATTGACCTACTTTGCCGTAATTCTGAATCCACACCTTTTACTAATTTTTTCTTCACTCAATATTACTTACCATTGCCATGTTGGACAGTGATGGACTAAGTGATCTCCAGCTGCCACAAACTATTCAGGATGTGGAAGGAATGTAAAAAAAGGGAGAAAGACTGAATGTCAGGTGGCAAAATACCAAACTGATTGTTCTGAATACATTTGATATGTAATAATCAAAATGCAAAAAGCACCAAACCTGTTTTACCAGCCTTAAAATTTATTTTCATCATTATTAATCTCCAAAAACATTTAACATCCATAAAAACTTAAATCAATCTTGGAAGAAAAATACACTCAGCACTATTTTTAAAAAAATATTCAATGTTTATCATTGGATTTAAAAATGCAAAAAGAGCTGGGTGTGGTGGCTCACGTCTACTCTATAATCCTAGCACTCTGGGAGGCCAAGGTGGGTGGACTGCCTGAGCTCATGGGTTCTGAAACCAGTCTGAGCAAGAGCGTCACCCCATCTCTAAAAATAGCCAGGTGCTGTGGCAGGCACCTATAGTCCCAGCTACTCAGGAGGCTGAGGCAAGAGAATCACTTGAGCCTAGAGTTTGAGGCTGCTGTGAGCTATGACGTCCTAGCACTCTACTGAGGGCAACAAATAAATAAATACGCAAAAAGCATACAATATCATGCAACTAATAAAGGTAAGGCTATAAGATTAAAATGTCAAAATCCATCTTAAGAATAAATAAAATGTAGTAAGTAATCATTGAAATAAAGTAAATATCTGAAAAATTTACTAAATAGATACAAGTCCATAATGTAAACCTATTTTATTACATCACAGTGCACATTTTTTTCTTCCTTTTATTATTTTTAAAAATTTAAGCAATAGCTAATTTTGAAAGCTTTCCGTACTCTTATGGAATCACTAACGGAGAGAGAAATGCAGTACCAAACAATGGGGAAAGGGTTAGAAGCTTTTCGTTTGACTGTGTAAACAAACTCTGAACTTTCTGCGCAAGCTGAACTGTGCAAGTTTTTGTTTTTCTTCAGAATTAAAAACTGAACTTGGAAAGAAAAGAGTTTAGTTTACATGGACATGAACCAAAGGACAGAAATCCTGCTTATTTCTGAGAGCAGAGAAGTCTGTTAAGCATAACTGCAGTGTCCCAAGTCAAGTAGTATGTGCACATACTTTCTCAATTACTTCTATTTCACAATAGCTCTAACTTATTAAAATCTTGTATTGTTATGAGTTTATTACACAGCAAAAAATTACAATATAATTCATCTATTATTTTTCTGAGAAAGCATGCCTACATAAAATACACTATTTTGATAGTAAAATTCTACCAAATAAGAATCCTGAAAATAACCCTCTGTTAGCAGGAATTATGAACAAGATATAACAAGCTGTATCTCCAAAAGAATTTTATAAATGTTTTTGTTCTTTTCGCTCAAATAATCTATTATTTAAACTGGTTAAAAACAAAAACCAAAATAAAGAGAATAGTTTCTTTCTCAAATTTTAAACATTTTGGGGTCACTGCAACCAAATGTTACGTTTACCTCTGAAGTTATCATGAACTTATTACCACCAAAAGTAATCATTTAAACAAAATGCAAGGAAAACAAAGATTTAAAAATAAAAATTCTTTAACCATACTACCCTGAAGTAACAATACTGTAATATTTTATCCCTCTAGCAGTATCTATTTTAAAAAAACCTCAGAAACACTAGACATTAAAGAACATTATAAGACACACAGAATTGCACCAATAATTAGTATGTGTGTACATCTGCCCTTGTAGGCAATGATCGCTATTACCTGCTTCATATTGACAAATAAAAAGGAAGCTACAGACAAAATTTCTAAATGAACAACATTGCCTGCAGTATCATTAAATTAAATGATTAAATACTTTTAAATACTTAAATACTCATAGTTATTAAATAACTTTCTTGTGATATCAACAAACAATTTTGACTCACTCCACAAGACAGTACTGATATATCTTGGTGAACAACTCTATTCATCAAGCTACCCTCTCTATTAATAGTATTCTACTTAATCAAGCCATGCACAATATCCAACACCGAAGAGTTCTTTTCAGATGACAGATTAGACACTAGCTACCCCTTTTTTAAACACAGTATTTCCATATCTCTAAATGAAAACAAAAAGATACCTGGAGTTTGACAGGCAGAAACCCAAAAATAGTCAGAGGAAACAAATCAACTCAGTATATTTACCTAAAATAATGATGCCTTCCCATTTTCCTCCTCCAAGTTCATTCTAGTCTAACTCATTTCTGTACCTGTGCTCTTTCACCAAGCCAACATTATATGTTTGGTACCCAGCTGAGTTAGTTTTGCCTTGGATATTTTTAAAAAGGGGATAACTCATAAATTATTTTACAATGTAATCAAGTATAATTATTTATTCTAGGATGAATCCCTGTTTTAAATAGCTTAATTCTATCCAATAACCACCAATTTGTACCTCCAACTATCTATTGTAACTCCAACTATCTATTCAACAATTCATCTTCACAGAGAGGAGATAAAATAAAAGAGACCAGGAAGAACAAAATATTTTTCATCTGTACTCCTGACTTCAGATGCTTAAAGAGCAAGGTCTAAATTACGCCTTTGTTTGGCAAGAATGTTAATGATATCCTCAACATCAAAACTTGGTTTTATTTGGCGTTTGAGGTATTAACTTAATGAAATCTAAGTTAGAATAGGACCTTCAGAAAATGTCTAACCCAATCCTTTCATTTTATGATGAAGAAACATGAGGCCTGGCCTAGGTAGCTTAACTGATTTGTTCAAGTTAAGAGAAATCAGAAAAATGGGTCTAGAAAGCCAGGCTCCTAGGTTATTTCAATATCACTACATTATCTTCACTAAAAGAAAAGACAACTATAGATAAAAGATCAGTTTAGCAAACCATTCTTAAAACCCATCAGAATTCTGGACTATAGAGATTCTATCACAATTGAAAATTAAAAGATCAGTTAATTCTCTGGCTAGAGTCCTTGGAATTTACAGCTACAGTGTCATCACACAACATTGCTTCTTTCAAAATGTTTTTCAACACAATTAATAGAGTTCTATTGCCAATAAGTGGTATTTTCAGTGAGAGTTAAAAGATCAAGCTTGAATAGTCTTTTATTAAGAACAAAATAAGTCTCTTTAAGGTCAGGTGAGGAAGTTCATCTCATGCCTGTAATCCTAGCATTCTGGGAGGCAGGAGGATATATGGAGGTTCAAGACCAGCCTGAGCAAGAACGAGACCTTATCTCTAATAAAAATAGAAAAATTAGCCAGAAACAGTGGCATGCACACCTATAATCCCAGTTACTCAGGAAGCTAAAGTAGAAAAATCTCTTGAGCCCAGGGCCTTGAGGCTGAGTGAGCAATGATGCCACTTGTACTCCAACCTGCACAAAATGAAGAGTCTTAAAAAAACAAACCAAAAAAAAAAAAAAAAAAAAAAAAAAAAAGCCTGATAAAGCCAGAACTATTCACAAAACTTGAGTCAAAAATGTAAAAATGTTTTAGTCTAGAATTTATTTCTCTAGGGACACAATAAAATAAACTACCTAAACAAAAAAGTATTATACAAATTTGATGGACAAGTAAAAAGATTCCTCAAAATACAATTTTATGTGAAAAATTCAATAAAATACAATTGGCCTATTGGCTGTTAGTTCCAGCATTAAGCACTTTCAACATTACTTGGTTGGTAGAACAAGTGAAATAATGATTGAAAAAAATCCGTGTCAAGTATGTATTAATAAAATATTTATGCTGAACATTAAGAGAAAATAATATCAAAGTAGTAATCAAAGTTTCCTAATGGCAAGCCATAAAACCTTACGTCTGGTATAGATGGAGCCAAGGCAGCAAACACTAAAGAGCTTGCTGTGTAGTTCAGCATAACACAAATATGAGTGAAGGATAAGTGACTACAGGACTCTTTTCCATTCCTTCTCTACCCTCATTTCTAACTAATGAGGAACTAAAGAGAAATATGAGAAGTGGCAAATTCAGACAGAAGTTATATCTTTTCTTCTATGGTAAGTAAAAGGCTCAATAAATCACTAATATAGTCAACAAAATCTAATTTTACTAACATCAAAATTAAAAGTTCAAAATGATTTCTTATAAAGCAGAAAAGCCCACTTAGTTTAACATAATTGTAAAGTATAAAGCCTTCAGAATGTCTTCAACACTTACCTCTTCTGGGGTAATTACACCTGTTTCCTTAAACTTAGATTCCTAAAGAGAGCAAATAGAGTTAAGAGTATTACACTCTTTCACTATCAATTAAAAATATTTTAGGAAAAATTCTACACATGGAACACATACAAAATACATATATATACTGGGTACCTGACCACAGGAATATACAAATCTAATGTAGGAAACAGGTATGAAAATATTTACAATAGTATTTCATTAGTGCTATAATAGAATAATGGTCCATGGAAAAATATTCAAAGATCTAAATAAAAATGAAGCTTTACAGTGATTCTCTGAAATGACCAGATAGCTTTATTTTACAGTACAATAAAAATATCTTCAAGATTCTTAGCCATCTTACAATTCAGCCAATGTCTTGTTTAAACTGAGTAAATAAATACTAGCAAGCAATCTAGAAACAATTTAGCATTTTCCCATTATTCTCAACTCTACCAAGATACTTTAAGATACTTTACTTCTAAACTTTAAGTTATATGAAAGATTGTGTGGTAGAGTCTACAAAAATGAAGATTCATTTATGAACATTATTCATTCAACATTATTCATGTTTACTTAACTACATGCACCTGGCACTATTTGAGGCAAGCGTGTGAATAAAACAAACCAAACTCATTCTTCCCCTCATAATGAGTTTCAACTGTAGTTGAGAGAGAAAAGCCTGGTAATAAACACCACAGGACAAAGAAAAATGAAGCAGAGAGGAAACTGCGATGGGAAGTGGGGGTAATGGTCATTTAAAACAGAATGATAAGAGAACAAAAGACTTCACAGACCTGAAAACTTTAAGGAAAGGAACCAGCAGTCAGACTTTAGGAAGAAGAGCATTTCAAGCAGAAAGAGGGAAGAGCACATGCAAAACCCTGGATGCATGAGTGTGCTTAATGAAATAACCAAGAGGGGGTCAGATTAGCTTAAGCAAGAGAAATCACTGTACAGAGGAAAAGACAGCCTTAAAGGGCACGGCTGTGGCTCAAAGGAGTAGGGTGCTGCCCATATACAGGGGGTGGCAGGTTCAAGCCCGCCCAGGCCAAAACTGCAAAAAAAATAAAAAAATAAAAAGACGCCTTAAAAATGTTTGTATGGACTTTAGTTTTTACTGCATTTATGTCCTTTAAACAAAACATGATCTCTTATTAATTTAAAAAAAATTTTTACATATACATGTGTTTATTAGGTTTCCATTTGATTTTTTCTTTTTACTTGCAAAGGACACTATTTCTTTCCTGGGATTTGCTTTTTCTATTTCTCTTCCCTCACCTAGCAGGAAACTATAAAGATTTTCTGTGGAAACCAATAGTTTGCACAAGAGTGACAAGGAAAGGGTCGTTAATTCTGCTTTCCTTTTTCCTAAACATAGACACCTTACACACTGAGATATTAATACTTCTTTCTCAGTTTGACGAACGAGTAAAATGACCCCCAAATGTAATTCTATGCCATAAGTTCACTAAAATACAACTGGCCTATAAAATAGCCATTTTATATTTAATTTGGGTAGTCTTTTTCTCTTTCCCTGAAACTAAAGTCCTTAACGATTGTGTATTATTAAAATGGTACGTATATACCTAAGTAGATATGCTATTCTGAAAAGGTTAACAGTATGTAAAAGCATTTGGTTCAAATATCAAAATTATTTTCAAATTTTAAGTAAGTTGACTAATCTTAATTAAGATAACTTTCACAGAAATAAATATAAACAAAACAGGAGTTGGAATTCGCATTTACAATTGTTCCTGACTTTGTTATTTGGCCCAATAAGGTATCCTCTTAAAAGGAGTCTGAGAATAAAAAGCACAGATCTAACAGTTCCCTTTGTCATGGAAAGGGAGCAAAGTAAAACTGTCCACTATTTTTCTTCGTACATTAGTTTGTCACCCCCACGCTGAGACTGGTAAAATTCTAATTGAAAGAAAACTTCAAAGAAAAAAAAATAGCTTGCCATTCATTTACTAACACTGCTCACTTTTCAGAAAGCAAAAATAAAATTATAACAAACAACTTACTACAGAAGTTATTTTTAAAAAACTTGACAGCTGTTCCAGAAAAGTCACAGCTGTTATAACTAATGTGACACAATTTTTGCGTTAAAAATGCTCTACTGTTACCAATTAAAAAAAAAAAAAAAAAGCCTATCCAAGAGGATGAAGCCGCTCCTTACTATCACTGTTTTAAGATTAATAACCAGCTACGGCTATTTAAAAAGCTTGGGGAAGAAAGGTTTTGCTTGTTAGCTGGGTTCAAGGTTACAGAATGAGATGTTACAAATTCCACCTCCTTTCTCTAAAATCTAACCGAGTGGACCTCAGTAACAACTTACCCATTTCGTATTTCCAATACTCATACTACATGTAAGAGTATTTCTATAAAACTTGAAAGTGACATATATCATTTTGATACAAAATATTAAACTCATTTTTTAAAAAGACAAGCAAAATCCTTGCTTTAAGACTTAGATGTTAGCATTTTACGTTCTTAAACCTACTTGGCTGCTGACCCTCTTTCAACCCGACCTCCCGAGACGCGCAGTTATGACGGGAGAAAGGGGAGCACGCACAGAGCGTCGCCCCAAGTTTACCCCGAAAAGCCAGTAAGCCCTACCTAAGAACCGAGTAAGACCACGGATGGGGGGGGCAGGTCCTGCGTCCCGCCCTCACCACCTTCCTACACCTTTCTCCGCTGGAAAAGACTGCGACTCCTCCTGCGCGGGGTCCCTGCGGAGTTGAGCAGGTGTCTGACAGCCCCTGGCAAACTCGGCCTGGCTTACCTTGAGGACCGGGGTCAGGTACTCAGCCACTTCCAGTGCCTTTCCCTTCACCGTGTTAATCACATTCTGCATCCTGGGGCGGGAGTAGCAGCCGGCCCCGCAAAGGGGTGGGAGGGACGGCCGAGACAGGGGCTGGGAAGTCACAAAATGTTCCCGCTGCCGCCGACTGGCATCAGCACCGGGTCGGCGGCACCCGATGGGGCAGGACTGTACACCAAGGGACAGACGGGACGAAGGGGAGGGGCAGCGCGCGGGCGTACCAGGCCCCGCTGTCCCGTCCTCCTCTGAGTGAGGGTAGAAGGGCCGAGGGGAGAGCTGGGGTTAGAAACGGGCGCACGCGCACCCCTCGCACTCTCGGGCGCAGTCTTTTTCCCCTTTGCTTTACTCGCGCTCTTTCCGGCTTCCCCTTCCTTCTCTCATTCTCTCGCCGTAGCTCCGCTGCCACCTGGGGCTCACGTGACAGCGGACTCTCCCGGCACGTGACACCGCGCTTGGGTGGGATCAGATCCCACTCTTATCCCCTCCCTCCGGAAGCGTAACACCGGACGCGCCTGCGCAATGGGCGCCGGGCGCGCTCCCTCATTGTCGGGGGGTAATTGTGCTTTTTTGTTCCGTACGACCAGGCTTAGGAGCAGAGTCTCGTTCGCCTTTGTTTTCCAACTTTAGCTTCTCCGCCTATGGACCCTAAAAGCTCCTGCTGCTACTACGGAACTAGACAATCACGGTGTCAGCTCTAGATGTACGTTCTGTCTCAAGAAGCTCTTCTGAGGGACCGAGGTAACCGCGCCTCGCGGATAAGGGATTTGCGCGTGCGTACCAGGGCAGGGCGCGCTAGATGAGATCCCTTGTGCGCATGTGTAACTGGGAGGGTTTCCCTGGCGGTGAATGGAAACCTGTCCTCTTCCTGTCGGGAGGTGTCTTGTTGGTCTCCTGTTCGTTCACGGCCAGTGTGTTGTCAGTATTGGAATTTTTCACCTGTCCACATAGTCTTTATGCGCCATCCCTACTGCTACAGGGGATGCTTTGGGCAGGTTACCTTCCCAGCCTGGGTCGAGGCCCTTAGGCTCATCAGTTTCTAAGATCGCTTCTGTTTCTAACACTAGGTCAGTAAAAATGGACAGGAGGGTTTCAGATATTTCCATTTTGGTCATTATTATAATGAAACCTTGCTGAGCAAGTTCTCTTTTCTCCTCAGAGGGAAGAATTGCCTACTTGCTGCTTTATAAGCACTTATAATCTAGCCCTGCCTTTTCTGTCTCTGGAGTATGCCTTTCTATCAGATTTTGGCTTTTTCTTTTCCTTACCCCATACTTTTTAATATACGACTCAGCTTTTTTGGTTCTGATATAGTCTTAGCCAAACATGTAAAAATTTCTTTTCTGCTTTTCACAATCAATGGTATTGGCAAGGGTTGTTCATGAAAGTGTTCTTCTTTTTTAAGGCAGTTAAGAAACAGGAATGGAGAGAAAGTGCTGTAGTCGTCCCCTGTTATGCTCCTTGCCAACAATGTACACGTTCCTGCTAGGTGCCATATTCATCACTTTAAGCTCAAGTCGCATCTTATTGGTAAAATATTCTGCCAATGAAGGTAAGGTAAAACTCAGAGTGTGTATGAAGTACTTCTCTCTAATCACACTATCTCTCTCTTCTTTGCTTTCCTGGCATACAGAAGGTGGTGGTAATACCTTATCAAGTACTTTGCTTTGCGTGATTGATAAAGCGTGTTTAAATTTGATTGTTTAACCTTTTTCCTCAGCAAGAAGAATTTTTGGTGATGGATGAAATTTGGGTCAGGCAAGTACAGAATTGAACCCTGTGGTGCAAAACAGATCATAAAATCTGCCTAGTGCTTCAATCAACAAGTGTTTCTGGGCCTATAGCAAAATGTACATATAGTTGCCGCTTACTTTGAAATAGGCTGTGTTTTTCAGTCAGTTGGCATTTGTGAGGCACTATCATAATGACTGTATAAGTGATACAGTATCAACATTATTGTATTATCCAATGATGTCAACAGTATAGATAATAAGTTTTGATATGTATGTGTTTAAGAAATCTATTTTCTTAATGTAAGGATTTATTTATTTATTTTTTTTTTTTTTTGAGACAGAGTCTCACTATGTTGTCCTCAGTAGAGTGCCATGGTATCACACCCACAGCAAACTCAAACTCTTTGGGCTTAAGCGATTCTCTTGCCTCAGCCTCCCCAGTAGCTGGGACTACAGGCGCGCCCACCCACCCCCACAACGCCTGGCTATTTTTTTTGTTGCAATTGTTGTTTGGCAGGCCTGATCTGGGCTAGAACCCGCAAGCCTCGGTATTATGTGGCCGGTGCCCTACTCACTGAGCTACGGGTCCTAAGCCTAATGTAAGAATTTAAACAAACACTAGTTCCACACACAACTGTATTGATTACACCTCACTAGTTATTGAGGATATATAAAATCATGACATTATGACTTTCTTGAGGAGTCAGATGTATACATAAGTCTCTACAATTCTGTTAACATTTATTTGCCAGGCGTTAGGCTAAGTATTAGCAGTATGGTTCAAAATGCATGAGACATAGACGTTGCCTTCAAGAACTCACTGTTTAATTAGGGAAGATAACACATGTAAACACAACATGAAAATACATTATAATAAATGCAGAATATAGATAAACCAAAAAATATAGAAATAGACTAGAGAAGAAAGTGATATTCTGTATGGGAGTGGATGATACGGAGCTCAGACAGATTAGGGAACTGTCACCCAAAGACAGAATAGGCAAGGGTATTCAAAATAGGAGCAACAGCCTGTAAAAAGAACAGAAGCACAAAAAATGAATGTTAGAACATGTAGTTCTGAATTACTGAGCAAAAAGTTTAAGAATTTGGAGGAGGAGGAAGGAGTGTTTAGCTTGAGAGGGCAATTAGAATCAGATCATTAAGGACTTCATATGCTATGTTGAGCTGGACCTTATTCTGTAGGGCCTATAACAGTTTTTTATTATGGTAGCTGGATAGACAAGCAAACAATGGGAACCAGGAAATGATGAAAAGTAACTTAGGATTTTTGAAATAGTCATAGGATAGATTCAAGAAATTATTTAGATTAAAACATAGAAAGTATAAGATTTGAGTTAGGTGACGTGGCTCATGCCAGTAATCCTAGCAACTTAAGAGGCCAAAGTGGGAAAATCACTTTAGGCCAGTTCTGACTACCCCATAGCATGAGATGCCATTTTCACAAATAAAATAAAATAAAAAATTAGCTAGGCCTGCTTTGCCTATAGTTTCAACTGCTTGAGAAACTGAGGCAGGAGGGATTGCTTTAGCCTAAGAGTTTGAGGCCATAGTGAACTATGATCATGCCACTGTACTCCAGCCTGGGCAATAGACCAAGACCTCATTTCTAAAAAGAAAAAGGAAGAAAGACAAGACAGGATTTGGAAAATGTATTGAATGAGGATAAAAGGAGATAATATATTGAATAGCTTAAAGGTTTCATTCAGATTTGAGTGCTGAGTGGATTGATGCCAGTCTCAGCTGAGCTGGTAACTATTAGGAGGAAGAGTAGGCTGGGAAGAATTCAGAGAGATTATAGTTTTAGCTATATATATTAAGGTTAAATTGATAATTAAAACAGGAAGATCAGAGGGCTCAGGTCTGAGGAGGGACAAAAACTTAGGAGTGCCAACATTTAAGTGGCATGCTCACATTCAGAAGAACATTAAGAAGAAATCACTAGAGGAGACAACAAAATGCACATGACTCCCAGAAAGGAAGGAAACAGTTTGAAGACTGAGAGAATTGCCACATTATGATAAGATAGTGATTAAAACATGCCCTTTGGAATTTGAAGATGTTGGGTAACCTCTGAAAGCATGTAGTTTGAGAAAGCAAATTCCTTGGGTATAAGACCTGAATGGAAAGTGAGTAAAGTGGAGATAAGGAATGCTGGTCCTGTTTTAGAGAAAGAGAAGGCATGGTAGCTAAAAGGAGTAAAATACTTACTGGCACTGAGTCCCTGAGAAGAAAGGGAGGTTTTTAAGGGGAGAGTGGGTAAATATTAGGGCCATGGATGCTACCTTTAGGACTGAAGCCAATGAAGATGGGTGCAAGTGTAGATCAAGTGTGTGACTGTGGGCAGGAGAGGTGTGGAGGGAGGTCACCATGCCTTCACACTGTTTGGGATCTACCATCAGAGGATACAAGATAGAACCAATGAAAAGAGTGAGTTCACAAACTGACAAGGGTTTGAAAGTTGTAATCTGAAGCTTCTCATTCTGTGTGTGCAGGTTGACTCAGTGAGAATCATGGTAGAGATCATGAGAAGTATCAGTGTAAGATAACAGTGTGATCTTAAGTCTAGCTTTGAGCTCAGAAATGGGAGATGTTTTAACTAGGCTTTGAATATTGGTAAAGTTGAACAGGCCATTATTTAACTTCAGGTGAACCTTTATTGAGTATCAACAGGTATAGAAAGTGACAGGTATAGGAAGGTAGAAACGTGGTTCCTTTCTTAGAAGGAGCTTACATTCTAAGGGTAAGACATACACATAAAAAATAATTATAATAGGGCGGTACCTGTGGCTCAAGGAGTAGGGCATCGGCCCCATATACCGGAGGTGGCGGGTTCAAACCCGGCCCCAGCCAAAAACAACAACAACAACAACAACAACAACAACAAAGTAATAATAATTATAATAGAATCTGACAAGTGGTGCTAAAAAAGTTTTGGAGGTATTGCTAGAAGAAGAAGTATGAATAAAGAATTGATTCTGACTACTGGTGCATAGCTCACATCTGTAATCCTAGCACTCTGGGAGGTCAAAGCAGGAGGATTGCTGGAGTTTAGGAGTTCAAGACTAGCCTAAGCAAGAGCAAGGCCCCTCACTATGAAAAAGAAAAATTAGGCTCTGCGCCCATGCCCAGTGGTTAGGGCACTGGCTACATACACTGGCAGGCAGGTTCGAATTGGCCCAGGCCTGCTAAACAACCATGATAACTGCAACAACAACAATAAAAAAATAGCCGGGCGTTGTGGCAGCTGCCTGTAGTCCCAGCTACTCTGGAGGCTGAGGCAAGAGAATTGCTTAAGTCCAAGAGTTTGAGGTTGCTATGAGCTGTGGCACCATGGCACTCCACCGAGAACAGCATAGTGAGACTCTGCTCACTGTGTGAATTGATGAAAAAATCCAAACAAGCAAAGCCAACTAGGAGAAACTTAATATAATGAGTATTAAATACAGCTGTTAAATTTAAAAACAATTGTAAATTAGTGTATACAAATTTGTAGAGGATAAAATTTACTATTAAAAAATTTTTGTTACATTTCAGAGAACAAGTATGATTATCTTCCAACTACCGTGAATGTATGCTCAGAACTGGTAAAGCTCATTTTCTGTGTGCTTGTGTCGTTCTGTGTTGTAAAGAAAGGTGAGTCTTGAGATGGTACTCTATACTTGTTAAAGATCACAGAATCAAAAATGTATTAGAACTTGAAGGAATATTTTATAACATTTGGTCTGATCCATTTGTTTTCTCCATGAGGAAGCTAAGGTATAAGCATTAGTGTGTTTTGTGGGTAGAGAAGCAGGCTCAGAGAGAGAGTGTTACATGGAGCTGGATAGGAAGGGGCAGAACTGGGACACCAACCCGTGTTTCCCAATGTCTTACCCATTTCTGTACCTCATGACTTGTTCCTGTGACAGTTTTATGCAGTGAGTTTTTATTACAATTCGGGGGATTTTCTAAATTACTATACTGTCGACTTGATATAGATTTATTTCAAAATAGTTACCATTTTCTACAGGGAAGGCAGCATAGTGCACTGGAATGAAAAATACTGTGTTCCGAGACACATTATTTTAACTTCTCTGAGCTCTAGTTTCCTAAACTATCAAATAGTGGTAGTAATCTCTTCAAATGTCAAGTATCTAGGCTATTGTGGAATGTGTAGGTTCTTAATATGTATTCTTCCACTTTAGTTCCCCAATTATCAAGCCTTAGATTTCTGTACGTCTTTGATCTGCCTTCTCATATGAGATACACATAGAATTTAGAGCATGAAGTGCCCAACAAGATGTATTTTCATACTTAAGGATTTCAGTATGTTTCTTAATCTCATAAAAACTCAGGCATTGTTTGTGGGGATTAAATTTAAAACTGCCTTTGTTTTCCATGTTTTTATTTTATATTCTTTCTGCTATAGTACCTTCCTACGTTTTTGGAAAACTGGGCGTGGGATATATAAACTTCTACTTAGTATCTCACTTTCTTGATCTGGCTGTGGGAAGTAGGGGTGTGAGGCGGGGGCAATGCCAGAATGAAGGCTTGATTATTTTTTTCGATTTACGTACCTCTTGATCTCCCTGTTGCCCTTACGCTCTCAGAGCAGTAAGAGAAACCACTTATGTATTCTGAGTTGCCTTGCTGTATTTGTAGTATCTCAAGTTAACAGGAATTAGGATATTCAGTATTCCTAAGGTGCTTCTGATTGTCATTAATAAAATACAGTGGTGGGTTAAAGAGGGACAGTAATGAAGTTAATATCTTTGATTTCTTTAGGCTAATCACTTACGGAGGCACATTTTTCAAGCCCCTTTTATTTATTTATTTTTAATTGAAAAAATTTCTTTTGAGACAGCCTCAAGCTGTCTGTCGTCCTAGGTAGAGTGCTCTGGCGTCATAGCTCATAGCAACCTCCAACTCTTCGGCTTAAGCAATTCTCTTGCCTCAGCCTCCCAAGTAGCTGGGACTACAAGCGCCTGCCACAATGCCTGGCTATTTTTTGGTTGTAGTTGTCATTGTTGTTTGGCAGGCCCAGACTGGATTCGAACCCACCAGCTCTGGTGTATGTGGCTGGTGCGTTAGCCGCTTGAGCTACAGGCGCTGAGCCTCAAGCCCCTTTTAAAGAACTGTATCAGTAATCAAATGCAATGTAATTTCTTTAAAAATATGGGCATTCTTATAAAGATGAGTTATTCATTGTTGTCTTTCTTTCTTTTTAAGATCATCAAAATAAAAACTTGAAATGTGCTTCCTGGAAGGAATTCTGTAATTTCATGAAGTGGTCCATTCCTGGGTTTTTTTACTTCCTGGATAACTTGATTGTCTTCTATGTCCTATCCTATCTTCAGCCTGTAAGTAAATACCATTGAAAAGATTCAGAGAAATGAATCCCAGAACTAATCTTTTTTTGTTTTCTTTGGCATTGTTAGTTTCTCATTGCCCTCATTGGCCTTCCTGAGATTTGCCCAGAATCAGCTGAACACTGACTTATGGATCTGCTTGCCATATGCTCTCACTGGTAAAGATAACTGTATTAAATTGGGCTGACTATGGAGCAGTTGCTTCCTGGTCCAGGGAATCTGAAGCCACCCTTCTTTGTGTAACCTTAGTCTGTCTGCCTATTTCCTGAGCCATCTTATGGCCACCAGCCTCTAATACTAATCTTAGCATCAGGACCTCCAGGCAGATGTTTGTGATTATCTGAAATTATATATTCTATGTTACTTTAACGCTTACATCTATTTTAATGTAATTTATATATATTCTATGTGTATTTTTTGTTCTGTTAGTCCCGTTATGTAACCAAGAAGTTCTTTAAGGGTAGGGATCGTGTCCTACCAACTATACATACCATCTATACCTAATAATTCTAGGAATACTTCTCATCTCTATAGCATCCTTTGTTATAATTTTAAAAGCCATTAGTAATCAGAATTAGAGTTTGGTCTTCTCCTTTTACCTGTTACTCATTTTGGGTCTCATGTATATATCCCCCTAATATTTTATAAAATGAAGATTTCTGTTGCCTGTATTATCAAAATGTGTTTTAAAATTCTTTAGAAAGTAAATTCAGACATTTGATTATGAATAGATTTTTTATTGGCACTGGTCCTCTATGTGAAGCTTGTTAAATATAACCGAATCAGACTGAGTGGGATGAAAAGAAGTTAATGTAAAACTATAGTAGAAAACAAGTGGTTGGCTTTTTTCAACAATTTAGATGCCATGTATCTAGGCAGGCCCCAGTTGCTCTAAAAGTTTCAGTTGTCTCATCTGTATTATAATATACTAGCTCAAAGGCAGAGACCTAGGCAGATTAATCACCTAAATTTCCTTTTAGCTCTGTGATCCATGTTAGTGAGTACCTAGTTCATCCAGTATGTGTCCTCTCCTTTCTCATTTCCACTTTTTTTGACCTGAGAATTCCTATATACAACATAATTATTCGCATTCAATAAATAAACATGTGTTTTGTTTTGTTTGTATTCAATAGATTAGCTTAAATATATACCCTTTTCCCATGTCTCCAGTACAAGACTGCAACTTCCTTATTCTTTTTCTAGCTGATTACTTTGCTCTTCAATCCTGATTATGTACCACCCCACGTCTTTTGAAATAAATCACATGGCATACTCTTGTGTTTTACTGTTACCGAGTCTATTTAAGGAATTAAATAGAGATACATGGATGTATTCCATACTATTACATGAAGAGACTTTTCAGAATTCATTGAGTCAGCCAGGCTGCTTGGGTAGGTGCTTCTGCACTGCCCTTAATGCGATTGACTGGAGCCACCACTTTCCCCTCCACTTACCCTATTCTTACCAACCATTTGCCTCATCTTTTGCTGTTCTCCTCACTAGGAGTTCACAGGCATTTGTCCACAGGCAGGTACACTGAGAAAACTGTAAAATGGTGATTGCCATAAAAGTTGAAAACAAATTTATATTTCTGGAATTGTTGCAAGTTTTTATTGGTTTTACTCTTATTTCTTTAATTTAGCTGTATATTAGCTAAAAGTGGTTGCTGTTATTAGTGGGTACATGTGACTATTAATGCCCTCTGAGGTTTAATCAAGTTAATGTGACAGCAAGCAGGAAGGCAGAGTGAACTAAATCATAAGGTTTGTGTTAAAAATAACATACTTACACAGTTATGATTTAATTAAAAAATAAATAAAATTAAAAAATAAAAATTACTAATACTGTCAAAGCCAATTTTTCTTTCTTTTTTGGAGACAGAGTCTCAAGCTGTTGCCCTGGGTAGAGTGCTGTGGCGTCATAGCTCACAGCAACTCCAGCTCTTAGGCTCAAATGATCCTTTTGCCTCAGTTTTTCTAATTTTTTTAGAAGAGATAGGGTTTTGCATTTGCTCAGTCTGGTCTCGAACTCCTGAGTTCAAGCTATCCACCCGCCTCTGCCTCACCTACTACTAGGATTACAGGCTAGAACCACCAAGTCTAGCCCTGTCAGAGCAATTATGAGGAGTAATGATGGAATTTCATATTTTCTGAGCAAAATGTTCAGATCAGTACTCTCATATTTTGTGACAATTCACAAAAACAAACTGTTACAAAATCTGGCTAACACATTTCTAAGTGTTTAGAACAATTTCATTTCAAAGGATTGTCAAATATACATTTGATATTGAGTCATTGCAGTTCATCCAGGAAAATTGTTGCAGTTCCTAGAATGGCAAAGCTGCTTAAAAAAATCTATGTTTCAGTTTTCTTATGTAAATGGGTCTAATGGTATCTACCTTCTGTGTACCCATAGAAACAGTATTATAAGTCTGTAAGCACTTCAAAAACTTGGAAAAGTATGCTTCACAAGCATGGTAACTGTCACTTCTAGACCTAAACCTTTAGAATTTATAACTATTTCCACATCTGCACATCCAGAGTAGTTACATAGGCATTTGCTGAATTTAAACACATATTTTCAAAGCCTGGGCAATAATTTGATTATATCTGCATAAATTTAATAAGCAATAAAAATAGAATTTAATCCTCTAGTGGAATAGCTCCCCTAATAACCCCTCTGGGTTTTGACCAGAAAGCTTTTTTTGTCAGGTAAACTGCAAACTGGGAGATTTCTGAGGTCAGTACTTTATTTGGATTGTAACTCTATCTTCTCTTTCTTTCTAGGCCATGGCTGTTATCTTCTCAAATTTTAGCATTATAACAACAGCTCTTCTATTCAGGATAGTGTTGAAGTAAGTAACTTGTTATGAAAGCATATATCATACTTTATAACAGTACAGCCTGGTTTCAGATGATATGCCCAGAACACTAACCCCTCAGAATCCCAAGGCCTGGATTTTGTTCCTAATTGGCTTTGTGTATTGGGCTTGTTGTTTAACCCATCGGAAAAGCAGCTCCAGGGCTAGCCTATTTAAATCCTCTGCAAATAAATGTATAAAGTGTCTTGAACATCTCAAAAATAAAATAATTAACTGGGTTATAATTAGTATTTTTATTTTTAGTGCCATATTTTCTAAAAAGAATTCATGAGCTTTGTATATAAAATCTTTCTATACTAATAAAGAACAAAGAGGTTCCTAAGATTGTTAATACCTTTGTAATGTGGAATTTGGAGGTGATAAAGAGAGGCAAATTCTTTATTCTGTATTCTTTACTTGAGATGAGTATATGATTTAAGCTAAACTAGAAAAAGATTTCTCTGAGGAATCTAGTCAAAATTACAGTTAATAAGAATGATAGGTTTTTAAACTTTAAAAAAAGCTATCCACAATTTTTACTGTCTTCAGGAGGATCACTGAATAGTATAAACATTTTTAAGTAACAAGGCTGTGCTGCAAAGTGAAGATCAAAGATATGTATCTAGGTACTTAATTCTAATTTAATTTGATGATAAAAAATAAAATTTACTTCTTATTATATTTGTTGTGGTTGTTTTTTTAATTTTACGTTCTCTTTTCTCTTTTTGATTTTTTTGGTTCTCAATGTGCTATGTGATAGAATATTCTTTCATAATTTATGTGTACAAAAGGATAACCGGCTTGGCACCAGGCACTCTAAATACAGAGGGTCCCTAAAAATGTATATACATTTTAAGAAAGGAAAAAAAAAAAAACTGTATTAAAGTTGTAATAATACTCAGGTCACGTTTGATTTCTGCAATTATAAGAGGTGCTCAACGTAACTTTTGTTATTAGTATACATTGAATGTTACAATTTTCATACAGTTTTTTCCTTTCTTAAAACGTGTTTACATTTTTTAGGCACCCTCTGTATTTGTTGAATCCATGATGCACTTAATACATAAATTGTGTGAAATTCCTGAAGCAATTTCTTTTACCTTACAGAAACATTGAATTTGATATTTAATGTGAGAGATAAAAAAAAAAATGAATGTTACATTTAGTCCAGTTTAAGTGTTAGAATACATTGAAATTTGCTTTATGTATCACGTTTATTTTACTTGTGAATTGTCAAAATAGTTTTAGTTAATGCTATTCCAAAAACATTTTGAAGTCTTTAAAATCAACATGAAACTCACTTTGTAGGCTTAAAAAATTGACTTTTGAGAAAATGTGTATAAGCAATAATATTTTTATAAAAATTCCTGGGATAAAACTAGACACGCACGTCCATGAAGAAAAAGAAAATTAGTTCTAGCACATAATAAAGGATTCACTATGTAACAGAGAGTAAAGGTCTTTCCTATAAAATGGCAGTTCGTGTGTACACAGGGTATTATACTTGTTATTATATAGTATGCAAGTAGTAGGTCAAAATTATATTAATTTAAAAGTGAATTTACTAGAAAACATAAAAATTATGTATTGCCTGACCCAAAATTAGCAGTTAGCTCTAGCTCTGCCCTAAAGTAAATATCCTCTGCTAAGTTGTATTAGGTAAGTTAATTATAACCAAATTCAAATGTATTTATACTGTAAATTTTAAGTGTTTATATTTAATACCATTGATTATAATAATTACATTTTGCTAATTTTAATAGTAATTAACACTGGTACGAGTTAAAGTTCAAGAATTTTTTTTCATACTTTACCTCTTTTAGAGCAGTAATATTGTTAGGCATGTGTTTGCTTTATTAACATATTTATTTTGAATCTTTAAAAGTGTTTATTTTAAACAATAATAATAAAGCCATAAACATTACATTCTTATTATTCCCACAAGTGCTAATGTAGCCCCCTGAGTGGGTCTTAATTTCACTGATTAAAAGATCAGTACTGACTTTACTCTAAATAGAGCTGAAATAATGTGCTAATAAATCTAATGCTGTCTTTTATGAGGATGCCTTGTAAATATTTTCTTTTATTACATTTTCAACTCCTTTTTTCTAATTGTGTTAAAAAACACCTAACAGAGGCTGGGCACTGTGGCTCATGCCTGTAATCCTAGCACTTTTGGGAGGCCAAAGTGGTTGGATTGCCCTGAGCTCACTGGTTCGAGACCAGCCTGAGCCAGAGCGAGACCCCCGTCTCTAAAAATAGCTGGATGTTGTGGTGGGCACCTGTAGTCCCAGCTACTTGGGAGGTTGAGGCCAGAGAATCACTTGAGCCCAAGAGTTGGAAGTTGCTGTGAGCTATGATGCCATGGCACTCTCCTGATAGTGACAAAGTGAGACCCTGTCTCAAAAAAAAAAAAAAAAAACCCCACATAACGTAACATTTATTGTCTTAACCACTTTTAAGTATACAGTTCATTAATGTTATATTTACATTGTTGTGAAACAGATCTTAAACTTTTTCAATTTGTAAATTTGAAACTCTAAGCCTATTAAATAACTCTCTTTTTCCCCTATCTTCTCAACCCCTTAGAAACACCTACTTTCTGTTTCTATGAACTTTACTACTTTAGATACCTCCTACGAATGCAATCATATAATTTGTCTTTCTGTGACAGGCTTATTTTACTTAGCACGTTGTTCTCAAAGTTCATCCATGTTGTAACATATGATAGGATTTCCTTTTTAAAATCTGAGTAATATTCCATTGGTGTATGTACCTCTATTTATTACATTTTAAAATGAACTTAACCTTGTTCTATTTTGATCTTTTTATTGTTGGTGTTATATGTCTTTTGTCCCTGTTAAATTTACTCTTTGTGAATTATTTGAACACCTTTTTGCCCTAGGTGATGAAATTTGACCTAGGAGTAGCAGTGTAAGAGTTCTATTACATATTCTTTGTCATAAATAACTCATTTTTCATTTAGAATACTAATGGTTTTGTCTTAACTTGATTCTAGCAGAGCCATCAAATACCTTTTTCATATAGGTAAAGAATATAAGGCAATAAAAAATAGGAAAAATTAGTGACTAATGTAAGGAATACTTGGAAAAATTCAAAAGTGGGAAAAAGAAAAATATTACCGTCTAATTGTTGTATTGTCTTTTCTAAAGAAATCCTTTGTCAAAATAGATTTTTCCTTTGAAGTATAGCCACTGATTCAAAGTGGAAACTGAAGGCCGGCATTATGCCTCACATCCTGCCTCACTGATTTGCTCTTAAGCCTTAATGAAGTGGTATAGTCTTGTTCACTTTGACTTTGGGAAATAATATTAACTTGAACATTGAGGTTTGGGGGCAAAAGATGACCAAGAACAGCATTTATTTTTACCTAAAGAATTTCTCTCGTCTCTTCAAAGAGAAGCTATGGGAAAAAAATCATTAAACACATTTTGAAATATGCATGATAGCTGCTTGGAACTTATGGTAAAGTTTAGTTATTGTCCAAACCAGCGGAAGATTAAAGAAAAGTACCACTCAGAAGTACAAGCATTTTTCCAAAATCATTCATTCACTTGGTAAATCTTGATCTATAATCATAAGCCTGCTTCTGACACACTCTCCTACTAAAAAATGTGTTCTGTACCTCTATTGTAGTTTACTACCACCAAATATGGTAGAAATATGGTAGAAGTATTCTTACATAGTAATTTGAAACTGTTTAGTGACTAAGAAAACTTATGGTGAGAAATCATATATATGTATACATACATAATATCTGAACTATTTTAAATTAAAATATATATTATTCATCATTCTTTTGATACTGAGCTAAGACATTTGAACATGTATGGGGTTTACTGTTTGGAATTCTTCAACGTCTTTCTTGCATGAAGCCACAGTCATTATACCTTATCCATGATTGCTTTTTTTATTTATCCTAAGAGGCATGAAGTCTTTGAAGATACTTTTAGAACAGAACTCTTCTATTAGTTCCCTAATCTTTTACAATTAGCTCACCTATATGTAATTCAAAGGCAGCTTTTTAATCTTCAGAGTGGTTTGCCTTCAACTGTCTTTCCAAAGTATTCAACTTAGTTTTTGTCAAAACAGCAATCTTTCTTTTACTCATAATTTATCTTTTATCTTTTTTTTTTTAAGTTTTTTTTTTTTTTTGTAGAGACAGTCTCACTTTATCGCACTCGGTAGAGTGCTGTGGCATCACACAGCTCACAGCAACCTCCAACTCCTGGGCTTAGGCGATTCTCTTGCCTCAGCCTCCCGAGTAGGGACTACAGGCGCCTGCCGTACTCATCATTTATCATTAACGTAATTATTTAATAGATATAATGACAACATTGAAGTCACCTGGGAAACACAGGTTTAGTAACAGAGACTCTGTGAGCAAACAATTCAGTTGGGAGCAGCAACCTTCAGTAAGAAGAGTAACCTGGCCACATGCATTCAGCTCTGAGCATTCATCACTGTTGCTTGGGATTAGTGGAAAGTATCAGTGAAGTGAGCTTCTAGTGTGTTGTAGCAATTAAACTGAAGGACAGACTGTCATGCAAAATCAGTCTTCATTTATAAGAGCACAGATCTCCAGGAGACCAAGATGGGTAGATTGATTGAGCTTAGGAGTTCGAGACCAGCCTGAGCCAGACCGACACCCTGTCTCTACTAAAAATACAAAAAACTGAGGCAAGAGGACCTCTTGAGCCCAAGAGTTGTAGGTTGCTGTGAGCTATGATATCACCATGGCACTCTATCCAGGGCGACAGCTTGAGACTATCTCAAAAAAAAGAAAAAAGCACAGATCATTAACTGATGTTACAGGGTAATTTAGGCTTTATTTTTTTGTCTAAAAATCCACTACTTTTCATTTTTAGCCTAATCCTTAATAAATTTTATCTTCCTTAGAACATTACCTTGAAAGAATAATTGCTTGCAATAGGTACTTTTAGCTCATTTAAGAGTTTATTTTCTTTAGATTCTTTTTTTCCCAATGTCAGTATAACTCACCTATATGTATATGTAAGTCACAGGCAGCTTTTTATCTTCTGAGTGGTTGGCCTTCAGCTGTCTTTCCAAAGTGTTCAACTTAGTTTTCATAAAAACAACAATCTTTTTCTTTTGTAAAATTTGTAGTTGTCAGAATTGAAAATTTCTAAAGGAGCTATAGATTGTTATTGCTTCATTTGTGTGTGATGTACAATAATTGTTTATATAATGATTTTTGTAAATGGACAGCCATTTTTTGTCTCTATCTTTTCTGTTTCCATTATGTTTTCGACTATGTAATGTGTACCTACTGCACTTTCAGAAATTGAAGTGACTCATTCATAATTTCTTAACCTCATGGCCTAGTGCTATGTTAACCTCATCCCTAATTTCTAGATCTTAGTTGAAAGCTATTTGAAAATTATAATATACATGAGAAAATATATAATAGTGTGCACAGATAGGCTGCTGTCTAGGCTGGTTTACATTTAGCAATTTCAGAGCATGAAGCTCTGTAGTAGCATTGGTGAAATAAGACACATCTTCCTGTATATGCATAGTAGGAGCTCAAAATATCCTTAAGAGGTACTATGTATGTTGATCCAGAAGGAAGACTTACAAAACCATAAATAAGATCCCTTCCTTACTCTTTCGTAAATACGTGACCTTAGGGAAATCAGCCTCTCAGAACTGTTTTCCTCTCTTGGAGCAGAAATTTCTGATCCACACTAAGTACCCAATAAATGCTCCGTTGATAGCAAAGTTCTTATAATTTTTTTATTCTCATTGTTGCTTTACACTGTTGCCTTTCCTTATTTTCTTTTCTTTTCTTGAATGTCCCCTTTCTTCACCTGAATAATAAACATCTAGATTTTGTTGCCTTTGCAGGCCTCCATGACTATTCCAGTCTGAGTCAGATATAGTTATCTCCTCCATTATCCAACATCTATGGGGATTGATAGATTCTGTATAAGTGTTGTTTCTAGTTGCTTAAGAGTTACTATTAAAAATAGGCCTAACTGCTCAGATAATTATTTTGGTGGGCCTTTGGGGCTCATAGTACCAGTTTCTGGATTTGGCAAAAGTAACAATGTGAATAGAATTAATATTTTATATTCGCAAAAAAAAAAAAAAAAAAAATACCTCGCACTAATTCTATACCCCATACTATTCTGTACCATACCATAAACTCTGTATTGACTTGATATTAAATATGAAAATACATTAAAGAATCAAATTAAGACAAAGGCAGCCTTCACATAAAACAGTTTTGTAAATGCAGTGTAAAATTTTAGGTAAATGGCAGTCAATACACTTTTCACCTTCACTATCAGTACTTTTTTAACTTCAAGTAACACACATTAACACTTAAAACTGTTACAAAGACCACCTGGTACTGGCGGGAATGATACACAAAACCTTTGCTTGCTGAAAGTCAGGCATGGTTCTGCTAGGTTTAAACTCTTTTATTTTTATTTATTTATTTATTTTCTGGCTGGGTTGCCTCCTGGGCGCTTGAGAGTGCTGGTTGCTTGAGTTCCAGATACAGGGAGTTATGGTATTCCTCTGTGTCAGCACTGTGTTTTCCTGTGCCTTTGCATAGACTTTTTCTGGATATATCACTAATTCCCTTTTCACTTGTTAAACTACAATTTATTTTTTATCTTTTAGCTCAAATGTCATTTTCTCTTTGAAACAATTCTTGACTCCGTTTTCAAATTCAAGTGGTTCTTCCTCAGAATATGCCAGTTGTTGTATGAATCACTTGGTCACACAACATAGTCACATCATTTAGTTTCATGGGTCTCTCACTATTCAAGTGTAAACTCCTTGAGCATGGAGACCAAGTTTTTTTGTTTCTCCCCAGGTTGCCTGGCACATAGTAGCTGCTTACTAAATGTCTATTGAACTGAAGGAATCTGTGAAATGGAGTAATCATAATACATGTTTTCTATATTTCATAAGTTTATAGTTCAGAAAAATAAATAAATGAAACTTCCATTTTTTGCTTATCAGCCAGTAGTTTGCTTTAAAATACTTTATGATTAGTCCAGGGATCAAGGAGCTAGCTTCCTCCTTAAATCTTTTGGGTTATGAACACCTTTGCAGATTTGACAAAGCTTCAAAAATCTCTTGCATGGAGATTCACCTATATGGATGATTTCTGAAACTCATCTATGTATTTTCTGATTCCAGGAAACTAGGCTGAGAGTAACTGACTGACTTTATAGTAAGAGAAAAGTTGTGCCAAAGGTCCAAGATCAGCTCTAGAGGTAGAAAGGAATCTTAGTTAAACCTGTAGTTAAAAGGAAACATACAAAGAGGAGAAACGACTGAATGGCCTTAAGGCAGCAGTTCTCAACCTGTGGGTCACAACCTACAGGAACTGTATTAAAGGGTTGCAGCATTAGGAAGGTTGAGAACCACTGCCTTAAGGGATGGGCATAATAAAAGTAAATAAAAATACAACATTTGAGAAGCAGAGGCAACAACAGGTTTTCTTTAAAGTTGAATTGTAGGAAGTGCTAGCAAAAACTGGGTATGTTTATTCAACCAAGTTCTCAAGTATCTAGAGTTTTCTATAGAAACACTTGATATGGGGGAGAGACAGTAGTAAAATTTTGTTTTTCATCCTTGAACAGGCGGCACCTAAACTGGATACAGTGGGCTAGCCTCCTGATTCTGTTTTTGTCTATTGTGGCTTTGACTGCTGGGACTAAAAGTTCACACCGTACCTTGGCAGGACATGGATTTCATCATGATGCCTTCTTCAGCCCTTCCAATTCCTGCCTTCTATTCAGAAATGACTGTCCCATAAAAGATAATTGCACAGCAACGGAGTGGACTTTTCCTGAAGCTAAGTGGAACGCCACAGCTAAGGTTTTCAGTCACATCCGTCTTGGGTTGGGCCATGTCCTTATTATAATCCAATGTTTTATTTCTTCAATGGCCAATATCTATAATGAAAAGATATTGAAGGAAGGCAACCAGCTCACTGAAAGCATCTTCATACAGAACAGCAAACTCTATTCCTTTGGTGTTCTTTTTAATGGGCTGACCCTGGGCCTTCAAAAGAGTAACCGTGATCAGATTAAGAATTGTGGATTTTTTTATGGCCATAATGCGTTTTCAGTAGCCCTTATTTTTGTAACTGCATTCCAGGGCCTTTCAGTGGCTTTCATTCTGAAGTTCCTGGATAACATGTTCCATGTCTTGATGGCCCAGATCACCACTGTCATCATCACAGCAGTGTCTGTCCTGGTCTTTGACTTTAGGCCCTCCCTGGAATTTTTCTTGGAATCTCCATCAGTCCTTCTCTCTATATTTATTTATAATGCCAGCAACCCTCAAGGTCTGGAATATGCACCTAGGCAAGAAAGGATGCAAGATCTAAGTGGCAGTCTTTGGGAACGTTCCAGTGGGGTAAGTTTATGAGGATACTGCTTTTTGCTTGTTTCTCCCAAATTTGAAGCATGGTTATTAAAGGAAAGGAAAGATCAGTACTGATTTATCAAATAATATATTGAATTTCAGTGACTTTTCAGTGAATTTTCAGTGAATTTCAGTGACAACAAGCATTCATTGAACTTCTAGGGCTCCTGATAAATACAGTGAGGGATATAGAAAAAATATAAATTACAGTCTCAAGGACCTTATTCCTTAATTGTGTCATTGGCTATTACAAATTACAGATCTAAATGATGCCTCACAGATTATGTTTTCCAGTCTCTCTGGTTTTACAGGTAAAGAAACAGGTTCAATAGTTTATAGGTAATAAGTGAAAGAACTGGTACTAAACCCATGATCTAACTTCTAGCACCTGTTCTTTCTCTGTCATAATTGAGAAAATAAGTTAATTCATAGAAGAACACAATCTTTTACATTAGTAAGTGTTGTTAAATAGAAAGCCTACCTGTAATTCTTAAACCATAGTGTGCCAGGACAGCAGGGTTTATTTCACTAAAAAGATACTTTCCAAAAGAATATCTGCGAGTAGGTGTGAAATATTTTCTAGAAAACCGCTTAAGTGGTCTTTTCTGAATACCGCATATACTCGAGTATAAGCCGAGTTTTTTCAGCACAAAATTTGTGCCAAGTTCGAGTTTTTGTGCCGGAAAAAACTTGGCTTATACTCGAGTATATACGGTATCTTCTAGTTGCTTTTAATTGTTTTGGAAGAGTTCATCATCTTATTAACAAATTAATTTTCGGGAGACTCAATTAAGGAGTTAAATATATGTTTAAAGAAAATAGGCATCTAGCTTTAGATTTACAGTTTTCATGAACATACTAAAAAATATATTTTACACAATGGACATTTCACTCTTTGGGAAAGTTAATCCATTACTTATTAGAGCTCATGGCAGAGCTTTCCTATGTATAATGCCACTGGAGGGGTGATAGAAATTTCACATGAGAAAATTAAAAGCTTATGTCCCAGATGCCCTGATATTAGGCAGCAGTATACATTCAGAAATCCTGTATTATTTTCCAATGGGCTGATAATGCTCTTTGTCCTAATTTTTAAGTAAAAGAAAATCAATTTATGTAACAAGGCCTAGATTATAAATATTTCTCCAGCCTCTGTTTCCCCTCCAGACCAGCAGATGGTGCTCATGTGGTTAACTTTAAAATTCAAATACTGAGTGCATTTCCCTTTTTCATCATCTAAATATACTTCTAAAATTAACTTTATAAGAACTTAAGTATTTATTTAATTTGTATTATTTTGAAAATTTAATGAAATGAGATCTATGATTTTTTAATAAGGTTTCCCCTTAGTAATCATTAAAAGGGCTACATTTCTAGTTTTGTTTTAATTACTGATTCATATGTTTCCTTTTAGGATGGAGAAGAACTGGAAAGACTTACCAAACCCAAGAGTGATGAGTCAGATGAAGATACTTTCTAATTGGTACCCATATAGTTGGCAGCTCTCACAAACTTTTATTTCATATTTTCAGCATTTGGAATATTTATCTTTCTTTTCATTTTGATCAAGAATGTTTTCAAAGCATAATATTCTGCATATATCTAATCACTCCCTAGAAAATTTCATCCAAGGCTTAGGGGACCCAAAAGCTAAAGAATTCTAAGGAACTGATACAGGAATATTAATAGTACAAATGCTGCATTAATGGCTCAGTACTTATTAAATCAACAAGACATATATTCAGATTATTTTCCTTGCCCTCCAGATTTTCAAAAAAACTTGTAATAATCACATTAGCCATACCCTCCAAATATACAAAGAGATAAGTTTATCAAATATTTGTAATTTGTAATTATGTATCTACATGTCAAAGTCTTCCCTTTTATTTTATTTTTATTTTTTTGCTTAACCTGAATATCTGATTTACTATAGATTTGGGGTAATGTAGTCTATGCTAAATGTTTTACCAAAGAAGCAATTTTTTTAGGAAAAAAAATAGAATTTTGATTTTTAGGAATTCATGGGAAATTTGATTTTTAGTAATTTTATTATTTTTCTAGACTAATAAGCTTCAGTGTAGGTGAAAGTTGGTTATCATTCACCACATTTACCATTTATATTTTATTTTTATTTTTGAGACAGAGTCACTATGTTGCCCTGGGTAGAGTGCAAAGGCGTCACATCTCACAGCAACCTCAAACTCTTGGGCTTAAGTGATTCTCTTGCCTCAGCTTCCCAAGTAGCTGGGACTATAAATGCCTGCCACAACACCTGCCCGGCTATTTTTTGGTTGTAGTTGTCATTTAGCAGGCCCAGGCTGGGTTTGAACCTGCCAGCTCTGGTATATGTAGCTGGCACTCTTATCTGCTGAGCTACAGGTGCTGAGCCACCACTTGTATTTTAAATTATTTAAGTAAGCCATGGTAGGGTCTATTTCCTACTTCATTGGTATAGCCCAACATTTTGACATTACTCTTCAATGTCAACAGTTTACAGAATTAATAAGAAGGTATTTTATTTAATTATTAATTAATGCTTATGACGGTTACTTATCTTTATTATATCCTGTTCCTTAGAGTTGAGACACTTAACTTCATACCAGGTGGTTCGTAGGCTAATGCCTGGGAGATTTTAAATGGATCGCTTTGCAAACAAATACTTTGACTTTTATGAATAGTATTATTCTAAAAGTAGGATGATCAGTAATAAATAAATCACTTTATAATACTATTTCACACATATAAGTGCATGGTATTTTTCAGGGTATTTTTGCATGCAGCCAATTGACTCTTAGGTGATATATAATTAAAATATGAGAAAATAGAAGTGACCTGCCCAGAGTCATGTAGCTGGATAGTGATAGAAGAGTAGGATAGCTGAGTAGGCTTTAGCCATCAGGCTTGTATGTTAATAGAGTACCGACTGTAAATATGAGCCTTAAGTTATTCTCATGTAGCCTATACATTTCTTCTAATTTTCATGCAGATGAGTATAAGATAATACTGTTATGTAATCAATTTGTGATATCCAGAAAAATGACTGGAAAAAGTTGGTAGAAATTTGTAATTAAAATTATTATTAAATCTACATCTTGTGTTGCCATCTGTCACATGAGGTGAATATGGAATACTTTTAATTTTTAAAAATAGAGTAAGACAAAAACCCAAACAACTTTTGAAACTCTCTCTTTGAGTAGATCTTGACAGTTAAGAATAGCAAAATGGATCATATTATCATAAGTATTCTCATCAGAGTTATGAGAAACAGAAACATTACATATTAGGTACAAAAATTCATTTGAAAGGTAAGGGAAATAAGGTATTGGAAGATCTTACTTTTAGGAAGTACAGAGTAGAAAACATTTTTATCTTTGTAGGACAGGTAAAAATTATAAAAAATTCTTACAAAGATATCATCTACAGAGTACAGTAAGTAGCAGATTTCAGTAGTGTACAGAGAATAATTATTTTATTTATAATTACTCCCCCCCCCACACTGCCTTCTTCAGAAAGCATTTTTTCCCCAAAGTAAGGTTTACTTGTGTTAAATGACCACCTAATGAGAGAGAGAGGGAAAAAAAAATAAATAAGAGCTGGAACAAAAATGTGAAATTTTAATGTAGAGGCATTGGAGTACTCCATGGGCACTACTGTTTTAAGAAGGAGGGTAATGGTGTGGATAGGTCTAGAAACCATATCCGGTGCTTTTGAAATCAAAGAATTATATAACTTGGAGAAAAGAACAGTTATCATGTGGACAAAAAAAGACACTCTCCTACTTTGGAGAACCAAATTACAGTGAGAGTTTCAGGGTGACGATTATTTTGTCATCATAAAGAAGCCTTCCAACAAATGATGCTTTTAACAGTAGAAAAGGCCTTCCTGAAGAGCAGCAGAGTAGTGCAAATTGTCTTAACACTGAAGTACTAAGAAAGAGATTGTATCATCAGGATGTTTTAGAAGAGATTGCTTCATTAGTATAGAAGTCAGACTAAGTGATTTCTATATTCCTATATTGAGATTCTCTTGGGAGCAATTGTGACCTTCATCTAATGCATTGACTGTGTATAGTTTCTTCATCTTCGTAGTTTCAGAATAGCCTTTGCTTGAACCTGCAGTGAATAGCATAGCTATGTCATTTTTCCTAGTGCAGAAAAGTGTCTAATACTGAAGAAAAGCCGGAACGTGGCTGTTTGTTGTTAAAAAGGGGAAGAAAACAGAACCGAGTATCCCAGTCCTTGGCCAGCTACATTCTGCTTCTGTAGATTTTCAAGATCCACATGCAGAAGTGACGCTTGGGGCAGAATTACTTTTTATAACTGTAGGGCTTTTTCTTACCTCTGAATCCATATGTGAAAGCCCTGTTGCTTGTGAGCTGGACTAGAAGTTGTGGAGCTGCAAGGAATCCTTTTGCTCTTCTGTGCTGGCCCAACAGTCTTGATAAAAACACAGTCCGTGTCACTGAGTCCTTCCCTCTTTACCGGGTATTAGTTTTTTAAATGTTTGTAGAACTCACCAGTGAAGCCATCAGACCAGGGCTTTTCTTGGGAGGTTTTTGATTATTGATTCAGTCTTCTTACTTATGTCTACTCAGATTTTCTATTTGTGACTTAGTTTGGGTAGTTTTGGTTTCTAGGTATTTGTTCATTTCATCCAGGTTATCCAATTTGTTGAGGTCCAATTGCTCATAGTACTCACTTATAATCCTTTTTAATTCTGTAAAACCAGTTATAATGGCCTCACTTTTATCTGTGATTTCAGTAATTTGAGACTTTTTTCCCTTAGTTCATGTACTTAAAACTTTGTTAATTGTTTTTTTGGCCTTTTCAAAGAACCACCTTTGGGTTTTGTTGCTTTTCTATATTATTTTTCTGTATTTAATTTATCTTTTTAGTATTCAGCACTTTAGTATTTTCATTCTTTTGCTAGTGTTGAGTTATTTTATTGTTTTTCTAATTCCTTAAGTTGTCCTTTGGTTGTTGATTTCAAATTTTGTTTTTTAAAATGTCTATAGCTGTAAAATTTCTCCTTATCACTGTATTCACTGTATCACATATATTTAATATGTATTTTCATTTTCACTCATTTCTTTTTTTTTATTCTATTTTTTTAACTTTCAGAATATTAGGGGGTATACATATTAGTTTACGTACTTTGTTTGTTTTTGTATAGATTGAGAGTTATAAGTGTGCATTGTACCCAGTAAGTGTGGATTTAGCCATCCTCTTCTCCTTCCTCCCCCAGCTTGATTTTTACTGAGATTTACTTCCATATATGCACTTAAATGTTGATCAATTGAGTGTTGAGTACACGTTTGTCCATTCTTATGATGTTTCACTTAAAAATGGTTTCCACTTCCATCCAGGCTGTTACAAAAGATACTAGGTCACTATTATTTTTATGGCTGATTAGTACTCTATGATATGCATATATCACATTTTATTAACTCATTCATGTATTGGTGGGCACTTAAGTTGTTTCCATTTCTTTGTGATTGGGAATTTTGCTGCTATTAACATTAGACTGCAGTTGTCCTTTTTACAGAATGACCTTTTTTTCCTTTCAGTATATACCCAGCAGTGGAATTCCTAGATTAAATGGTAGGTCTACTTTAAGTTCTTCCATACAATTTCCATAGAGGCTGAGCTAGTTTGCAGTCCCACCAACAGTGTATAAGAGTTTCTTTTCTTCACATCCATGCCAGGATCTGTTGTTTTGAGAATTTTATGATGTGAGCCATTCTTAATGGGGTTTGGTGATATCTCAATGTGGTTTTTATTTGCATTTCCTTGATAATTAGAGACACTGAGCATTTTTTTCATGTGTGTGTTAACCATTAGTCTGTCCTTGTTACAATTTTCTGTTCATATATTTGGTCTGCTTTTTAGGGGCTTTGTTTAATCTTTCTGTGTTAATTTGCTTGAATTATTTATAGATTCTGGTTATAAGTCCTTTATCAGATTACAGCATGCAAATATTTTTTTCCCATTCTGTGGATAGTCTATTTACTCTTTTGATTGTGTCCTTGGCTATGCAGAAGCTTTTTAATTTGATCAGGCCCCATTTATTTATCTTTGTTGTTGCTGTAATTGCTTTTGGGATCTACTTTATGAATTCTTTGCCTAGGCTGATACCATTAGGAGTTTTCCCAACATTTTCTTCTAGAATTCTTATAGTTTCCTGCCTTAGGTTTAAGTCTTTTATCCACTGTGAGTTAATTTTTATGATTGGTGAGAGGTGCCGATCCTGTTTCAGTCTTTTATGTGTGGCTATCCAGTTTTCCCAGTACCATTTATTGAATAGGGATTCTTTTCCCCAGTGTATTCCGTTTTATCAAAAATTAGATGGGAATATGAGGTTGATTTCATCTCTGGGTTCTCTGTTCTGATCCGCAGGTCTGTGTCTATGTTTTTGTGCTAGTACCAAGCTCTTTTGGGTATTAGAGCCTTATGGTATACCGTATATACTCGAGTATTAGCCGAGTTTTTCGGCACAAAATTTGTGCCAAGTTCGGGTTTTTCGGCACAAATTCTGTGCCGAAAAAACTCGGCTTATACTCAAATATATACGGTAGCTTGAATTCTAATAAAGTGATGCCTCTTGCATTGTTCATATTACATAAGTTGCATTGGCATTTGGAGTCTTTTCTGGTTCCATACAAAGTATAGATATTTTTCCTAGATCTGCAAAAAATGGAGTTGGTATTTGAATGGGGCTTGCATTGAATCTGTAAATCACTTTAGGTAGCATAGCCATTTTAACAATGTTGATTCTACCAGTGCATAAGCATGACGTATTTTCCCATCTGTTTACGTTCTCTGCATTTTCCTTCCTCAATGTTTAATAATTCTCCCTATAGAGATCTTTCACCTCCTTTGTTCAGTATATTTCTAGGTATTTTATTTTCTCTGATGTTGCTGTAAAAGGTATGCCTTTTGAATACAGATGCAAAAATATTCAATAAAATTTTACCTAACCAAATTCAGCAGCACATTAAAAAAAAAAAAAAAAATCACCATGACCAAGTGGGACAAGTGGGATTCATCCCAGAGATGCAAAGTTGTATATGGTTCAACATATACAACTCTATAAATGTGTAGTTCACCACATAAATAGATAGAAAAACAAAAACCATATGATCCTTCCAATCAACTCAGAAAAAGCATTTGACAAAATTCACCCTTTCATGATAAGAACACTAAACAAAATTTGTATAGATGGGATATTCCTCAAAATTATAAAAGCTGTATATGACAGACCTATAGCCAACATCATATTAAATGGGGAAAAATTGAAAACATTGCTGCTTAGTACTGGAGCCAGACAAAGTAGCCCACTTTCACCACTTTTATTCAACATGGTGGTAGAAGTTCTCTCCATAGCAATCAGGCAAGAGAAGGAAATCAAGGGGGTTCATATGGGAAAAAGAGATCAAAGTATTACTCTTTGCTGAAGATAAGATCTGATATGTAGAAAACTCCAAAGATTCAAGAGACTCCTGGAATTGATAAATAAATTAAGCAAAATCTCAGGGTATAAAATCAATGTACACAAATCAGTAACCTTCATATATGGCAACAATAAGCTGAGAATTGAATCTTTTTCATTCATTTCTAAATATTTCCTGTTTCTTATTTGATGCATTCATCATGAGTACATTGTTTAATGTAAATTCACATATTTGTGAATTTCTACTTGTTATTGATTTTTAACTCCATCCTGTTGTGGTCAGTGAAGATACTTTATATGATATGTGGTTTTTTAAAATTTATGAGATATGATTTGTGATCTACCTATAATCTGTTCTGCAAAATGCCCCAAGTGCATTTCTGAAGAATGTGTATTCTGTGGTTATGTAGAGTGTGCTGTATATATCTGTTAAATCTGATACTTTATTGTATTGTTCAAGTCCTCTGTTTCTTACCTTCTGTGTGGTTATTCTATCTATTTTTGAGTGTGTGGTATTGGAAGTATCTGTTATTGTAGGTATTTCCATTTTTTCCTTCAGTTCTATCCATTTGTGCTTCATATATTTTGATGGTCTGTTATTAGGCATATAAATGTTTATAATTCTTCTGTCTTCTTGATGTATTGAATAATGTATTAATATATAAAGTCCTTTGTCTCTCATAACTTTTTTTGATTCAAAGTATATATTGCCTGGTATTAGTATAGTCACCCCTGTTCTCTTTTGATTATTATTTGTATGAAATACCCTTTTCTGTTCTTTCACTTTTAACCTACTTTTGTTTTTGGAACTAAAGTGAATCACTTGCATAATGCATGATAATAGTTGAATGATTTTTTTTTAATGCGTTCTGCCTATGTTGGTTGATTGGAGAGTTTAATTTCTTTACATTTACAGTAATTACTGGTAAGGAGAAACTTATGTTATTTTACTATTTGTTTTCTATATGTCTTGAAGCTTTTCCCACCTCATTTCTTGCAATCCTGTTAATAGACTTCAGAGTTCCAAAATACATCAGACAGACTTTGCCAGTGCAGTATTGTCTAGGTGGGGAGACAGATTTCTGAAGCTTTCTATTCTGTCATCTTCCTAGAATCTTCTTGTTTAATTATTTTTATTGTAATAAAGTTTATTTTACATTCTGTATTTGTAGGGTTTGTTTTATATGTTTTATTTTTTCCTTGTGTCTCATTGAAATACACTTATTTTCTTTCTTGTTTGTTAATGAATATGTTTATGGCTAGTAGGAACATTTTCCTGAAGTATATATGCCTTAGGCTAATCCTACAGACTTTGTTTTTTTTTACTATATTGTTAAATTTTTAATTTTTAATTATTATGAGCATATAATAGTTGTTAAAGACTTTCAATTATAGTATTATTATTTTCTAATTATTTTGATTCTAGGGTAGTGATTAAAGTTTTTATTCACACTTTCATTAATTCCTAGTTTTCATATATTTGGTTAGAAAATGTTATCTCTATTCTTTCTGTTTTTTGGAATTTATAGATATTTTCTATATGACTATTTTTATGCATGTTTCATGGCCATTTAAATAGAATGTATTCTATTTTCTTAATGCAAACTTTATTACAGGGTTTCTGTCACTTTCCCCTTGTATTTCAATTCTGAGGATCTTTATTTTGTATCATTTACTGTTACGATTTTTGGTATAGAAAGCATCATACCAATAGTATCTTAACTGATTTACGTATGCCTTTAATCATTACAGAGTTACCACTTTTTCTAATTTAATGCTGTTTAATATTGAATTTTACTTGTCCAATATTATTACTGCTAATACTGCTTGAATATTTCATAATACAAGTATTACAGTAGTAATATTACTAATTAATATTACTAATGTTTGCATATTAATATTAATGTTGGCAATGTTGATGTCTCAATATTAATATTATATTAAGTATTGTTTTTATTTGATTGCATTATTAGGTGTGCTTTCATCTATACCTTAGTATGCAGTAACTTTTTTGAGAAAGTTAGTATTGGTTTGATATTTGAACTAGTCTGAGAACTTTTTATAGTATTTTAAATTTATTACACTTATACTTCCAGTCTGTTTCATAACTATTGATTACTTTTGCATTTTTAAAAACAAAGTTAGAACTTTGTAATTTTACCAACTTCAAAAATTAAAAAGTAGTAATTGACTCCTTTAACTGAAAGATGAGGAGCTTAGAATATATTAAATATTTTCTTTCAGCTCCTAGTTTTTCTTCATAAGCTCTGAGAATTTTATCCAGGGCTGCAAACTGTAATGCAACCATCCTAAGACTTGTATTTTTTATGTGTTACCATCTCTGCAACTAGAATGTTTTGCATGTAACATAGCTATAGCTTTATGGTGATAGTAATGAGGTTGTCTTTGCCTATGTGAGCAGGTGTTTGGCATGACTAGAGAAATACAACTTCTTGACATTTTAGTCAACAACACACTTAAGGAGGAGAGAATATGAGTCCTGGTTGTTGCCTGAAAAGTCTTTCATTGATACTTCCTGGGAAGATCAAAAACATGCCAGTGTCAGATTTTACGGAATGGATATTAATATCTTGGAAAAAAATCCTGGAGACAGCAGAGAAAATCCCTTAAGAAATTATGTATCAGCTTAGCGCCTGTCACCAGCCACATACACTGAGGCTGATGGATTCGAAACCGGCCTGGTCCAGCTGAACAACAGTGACAACTGCAACAAAAAATAACCAGGCGTTGTGGCAGGCACCTGTAGTCCCAGCTACTTGGGAGGCTGAGGCAAGAGAATCTCTTAAGCCTAAGAGTTGGAGGTTGCTATGAGCTTGTGACACCACAGCACTCTACTGAGGGCGATATAGTAAGACTCCGTCTCAATAAAAAAAAAAAAAAAAAGGAATTATGCATCATCATTTCTCTCAATGGTGCAGAGAACTATTCCGTATGGAAAACCTGAGACATCTATAGCTTTGCATCAAAAAGTGATTCAAAGGATTCTGGCTCAAACTGGGAAGAATTTTAGGAAAAGTTCAATTTATTTCATTTATTGTTTCCCTTTTTATATTATTATAGAGTGATACGTGATAAGTCTTTAAAAGCTCTTTAAACAAATATAAAATAAAAATTCTAAATGATAAAATGGTATTGTGTTTAATTGATGGTGTATTTTCTGAGTAGATATAAAATAGTGGTGTCTTTTAGAATTTATGCTGTCATAGATTTGATGAAAGATTTTTTTTTTAATTTGTATTATATACCTTTTCCTTCAATTATTAAGTTTGCCTTTTAGTTTGTAATCCCAATTAACACAACTACTTAAAATTAATTTGTTCATGTTGTAAGTTCCTTATTCATGGTTTTTTAATGCTAATTTATCTTTTAGCTATAATCTGTCTTAAATAGATTTTTCTTCTTTTGAAAGAGTTTTGGATGATACACTTCCTGAGGTTTAGTATATTTTTAAAATATATTTTACACATTTGGTATCTAATAAATATTTTTAATCTCCATTGTATATAATAATCTTATTGCTTAAAGAGGTTCTGCATTTTTATCATTTTCTATAGGCATTTAATACAAATGACAGCTTCTCTGGAGAATATTTCTTGAGTCACCCTTTTTTTCCTTCAGAAATCTATCTTTTTTGTGTATCATCTAGTGTTACCAAGAAATTAAATGTTTCCTTTCTCTATTAGAAATGTATATGTGTGTACATATGTATACATAATATTTATATATTTTTTCTTTGTTGGTAAGCTATTTTTTAAGCTTGAATGCCTTTTATGGGTGTGTGTTTATGTATGTATGTATATGTGTCTTTAAAGTTTCTGGAGATTCATCTTTAAACAGAGTTTAACTTTCCAGCCAGGTGTGGTGGCTCACACCCGTAATCCTAGCACTCTGGGAGGCCAAGGTGGGTGGGTTGTCAGAACTCAGGAGTTCAAGACCAGCCTGAAGCAATACCCTGTCTCTAAAAATAATAGCTGGGCATTTCAGTGGGCACCTTTCGTCCCAGCTACTTGGGAGGTTGAAGCAAGAGAATCGCTTAAGCCTGCGAGTTTGAGGTTGCTATGAGCTGTGACGCCACATCACTCAACCCCAGGCAACTGAGTGAGACTCTGTCTCAAAACAAACAGAAAACCCCCCAACTTTCCAGTTGATCTTCATATTTGCCACAAACTGGTACAGGTACAATATCCCTTACCCTACCCCTATCCCTCTTAACCTAGACACAGTTTGAATGCCATCTTTGAACTTAACTATGCTAAAGGAAGCTGCTTCAAGGAAGTGGCAGAGAAGCAGGAACCATAGCAAATTGCAGTAAGGGAATGTGCTTTCCTTCTATGTTGCTTGAAACTACTGCTTTCAGGACCAGTCCTACACAGATATTTCTATTTGATATACTAATAGATATACTATTTCCTGCTTTTAAGGAGGGAGTTACCACTTGAGTTTTAGTTTATTATCTTGTTTTAGATTAAGCTCCCTGCTTTGGTTAAGTAAAGTGCCTTGAAACAGCACACAAGTTTCTTCTATGGCTATTAGAATTTTTTATATTGTATACTTGTAAATGCTATATAATATTTTTATGTTTTTATATTTATTATGTAATATATAAAATATTTTAGTATTTTAGATTTAATGTTTTATAAACTATATGTAAAATTAAGGTGGCCATAAAGTTCGTGTGCAATTTAAAATAGTATGCAGTTTTAAATTGCACACGAACTTTATGGCCACCTTGTGTGTGTGCGCGTGTGTATGTGTGAACACATTCTGCCCTGTAAAGATCTCCTAAGTTTGTATATTGGAAAGGACTCACCAGATTCCATAGAGCATGCTCACATAAGACTTATTTAAAAACAGGATATAGTCCAGCAAGAAAAAGGGAGCACAGACATTGAGGATTCAAAAGACATTTCATACATAAGCTCCCAGGTCCTTATTTGCACACACAGACCACACTGTCTTCATTATCTCCAGTTTGCACCAAGATCTTGTAAGAAATCTTGACTTTGGAAGAGCTCAGAGTAAAATTTTCCAGCAGGTTCTTTATGTCTTTCTGGCCATGTAATTAGCCAAGCTTATTCATTAGGCCAGTTAGAAACCGTCATTAAAGAAAGTGACTCTGATGATTACCAGAGTAGTTGCAGATTTTCAACACATCATGAATCCCTTTGCTCTTATCTTGGCCAGGAATCAAAAGCAAACATCCTGAAATAGGGTTGAAGCTAAGAGAGACTGGTTTAATGAAGTTTAAAGAAAGAAGCCCTCTCCATACTATGAAAGTACAAAATGAAGCATCAAATGTTGATGTAGAAGCTGCAACGCGTTTCTAACAAGATTGAGCTAAGATCATCAAGGAAGGTAGCAACACTGAACAGCAGATTTTCAATGTAGAAGAAACAGCTGCCTGTTGGAAGAAGATGCCATTTCGTTTCAAAGTTTCAAAGGATAGTCTAACTCCCCTGTTAGGGGTTAATATAGTTATTGACTTTAAGTTGAAGTCAATTCCTCATTTACCATTCTAAAAATCTAGGGTCCTTAAGAACTATGCTAAGTGTACTGTACTTGGTCTCTATAAATCGAACAATAAACCCTATGTGTCAGCACATCTGTTTACAGCATCGTTTATTGAACATTTAAAGCCTATCATTGAGACTTGCTGCTCAGAAGAAAAGATTCCTATGAAAATATTACTGTTCATTGACAATGCACCTAGTCACCCAAGAGCTCTGATATAGATGTATAAGATTAATGTTTTCATACCTGCTAGTATGTGAGTTGAGTAATTTTGACTTTCGAATCTTACTGTTTAAGAAATATATTTCATGTTGCTATAGCTGCCATAGATAGTGATTCCTCTGATGGATCTGGGCAAAGTAAATTAAAAATCTTCAGGAAAGGATTTCCCATTCTAGATACATTGAGAACATTTGTGATTCATGGGAAGAGATTAAAATATCTACCTTAATGGGAATTTGGAAGAAGATGACTCCAACCCTCATGGATGACTTTAAGGGGTTCAAGACTTCAGGGGAAGAAGAAACTGTAGATGTGGTGGGAATAGCAAGAGAATGAGAATTAAAAGTGGAGCCTGAAGATGTGACTGAATTGCTGCAATTCCATGATAAAACTTTAACAGATAAAGGTTTGCTTCCTGAAGAGCAAAGAAAGTGATTTCTTGAGTTGGAACCTATTCCTGGTGAAGAAGCTGTGAACATTGTTGAAATGACAAGAGGATTTAGAATGTTATTATACATAAACTTAGTTGATACAGCAGCAGAAGAGAGAAGACTGGCTCCAATTTTGAAAGAAGTTCTGTGAGCAAAATGCTATCGAACAGTATTGCATGTTATAGAGAAATCCTTCAGGAAAGGGAGAGTCAGTTGAAGCAGCAAACTTTATTATTGTTTTATTTAAGAAATTTCCCCAGCCACCCCATCCACAACCATTACCTGGATCAGTCAGTAGTTACCAATGTAAAGGCAACTCCACCCTGAGGAAGAAAATTATGACTTGCTGAAAATTCGGGCTTAAATGAATGTTAACACTTCAAGAATAAAGTTTGTGGAGTTCGTAGAGGCAGGATCTGGTTATGTTCCTCAGACTGGTCTTGAAGTCCTGGACTCAGATGATTCTCCTGTCTTGCCTCCCAAAGTACTGGGATTACAGGCATGAGCCACCATGCCTGGCCTAATGAAGTAATTTTAAATTAAGGTATGTGTATTTTTTTAGACATAATTCTATTGTACACTTAATAAACTACAATACAGGGTGGTGCCTGTGGCACAAGGAGTAGGGAGCCAGCCGCATATACTGGAGGTGGGTTCAAACCTAGCCCCAGCCAAAAACTGCAAAAAATAAATAAATAAATAAATAAAATAAACTACAATATAGTGTGGACATAACTTTTATTTGCACTGGGAAATTTAAAAAAATTGTGTGACTTACCTTATTGCAATAATCACTTTATTGTAGTGGTCCACAACGAACCTGGAATATCTCTAAGATGTGCCTGTGCTGTTCAGGCATTCAAGTGCAGAGGGTCAAGATATTCTGTCAGGAATTCCATGGCAACCTGCTAAAATTCTGGAAGTATCACTACTATTTGCAGTGCCAGATTGTGGTGAGGATTTCCTGACGCCCTGATCTATGTCTGAAACGCCAAAGATAACAGAAACAGGGCCAGAAGGAGCTATGGTATAACAAAGGTGGGTTTGGTACCTTCTCGCCCTTTATTGCTAAGATTGCTGGACTCCTGTGGTATTAAGCTTCATAAAAGAAACTCAGACAAAGAGCTGTCTTAATTATTTTTAAGCTGCCATTTCAAAAATAGTTAAGCTATCTGTTCCTTGTTCTATCTGTTCAGATATTTCCAGAAAATGTTTGCACTGTGATTTTTAATTTTCAGAGTTTTCACTTACCAATTAATACAAAAATAAGAAAAAGAGATATAAATGTTATAGAATTTCACATACCAAATAATGTCCTTTACATAGGAAAAGGAAAATAATACCAATTTTTAGTACCACCATTAGATCCCGTCCAGTTGAAGAAACAAACAATTCTCTTATAATTTAAAGTTTTTAATAACAACTCATGAATAGGTGAAAGTTTGCTATTTATTTAATCTTTGAAGAACACTGAAAGGAAAAGGCAGGGAATGTGGGCAGTGTAGAACAGAGTTGGCCACATGTGGCTTTAGCAACTGCAGGAGAAACTGGCTGAGGCTAAGGTTACATTTTTCCGTTCAGTAAGGGTATCCATGGTGATAACTCTCATGATGCCGATAATCATCCTGGTAACCATCCTGGTATCCTTGGTGGTAACTATGGTAACCATAGCCTGCATACTCATCTTCAGGGCAGCGCATCCCCAGTGACTGCTGAATGGCCATTTCCTGTCTCCGAAGTTGCATTGAATCAATTAAATCATACACAATCACCATGGACCACATGGGAGAAGGATACCAGGATTTGACATTTCCATCTTTTCCAACAAGAAGCATGGAGAAGTACTCTGGGCTTACTTGAAAATAGTTACGTATATCTTTCACCAAATGGGCTGGTACGTCTTCTCGCTCAACAACAGAGCTCCCTAGAATGACATTAGAGTACTTCTTGTTAGTGGATTAAAGAAAGTGTCAGTGTTCAAGAAAACTGGTCAAAGTCAGAGGAAATCACTGAGAATAAAAAGGACCCATGATCCTGCTTTCTTTTGCTCAAAATGCCATTAAAGAAGTTTGCAGCACCTGTGGCTCAAAGGAGTAAGGCGCTTGCTCCATATGCCAGAGGTGGCAGGTTCAAACCCAGCCCTGGCCAAAAAAAAAAAAAAAAAGTTTGCAGGGGTTGTTTTTACTAGAAACTAAGTGTCCCTGCTATTCTACATTATTCGGATCAACCTAAGGGGCACATGAAGTGTCTTCTGTAGCAGTGTTATAAAATATAAAACCAGTCCCTTAATTTAATCCTGGTAAGATCAAATTCTTTAAAATTTGTCACTAACAAAGATTATATTATTTATATTTTAAAGTTTATTTCCAATTAGCTTAGTTATATCTTTATACTTTTTTTTTGGCATTTTTCTTTATAACATGTTTTTATGTCAAAGTGAAAAATACTGGCTGGGTGTGGTAGCTCATGCCTGTAATTTTAGCATCCTGGAAGGCTGAGGCAGGAGGATCACTTGAGGTAAGGACTTCAAGACCAACCTGAGCAAAGCTAGACTCCATTTCTGCTAAAAGTAGAAAAATTAGCCAGATGTGGCAGCATGTGTCTGAGGTCCCAGCTACTCGAGAGGCTGAGGCAGGAGGATTGCTTAAACCCAAGAACTCAAGGTTACAGTAAGCTATGATGATGCCACTACACTCTAGCTTGGGTGACAGAGTAAGATCCTGTCTCAAATTAAAAAAAAAAAAAAAA
>CAUYPK010041390.1:0-13501 GCA_963574355.1 Loris lydekkerianus
CTGCCTCTACCTAGATACAGCCAATGTGGTACCATGCTACTGGCCCGACCCTGTCACTCACCTCTTCCCCCGCCTTCTTTCCCTGCCCCTTCTCCACAATAAAAAAATTAATAAATTCAAAAAAAAAAAAAAGAAAAAAAAAAAAAATAAATAAATTATTTTTTCATGTCAATTTCACATTGTTTAGAATAATGAATTTGAAGTCAGGATTTTTAAATAGCCAATGAAATACATATTCTAAAAACTTATAAAGACTTATTTATTTTTGGCTATTGCCATAGACTCAGCACCTAAAACAATACTTTGAATATATTAAGAACTGAATACCTTTTTGTGTGTGGTGGAACGACTGGTAGGGATACTCATTAGGATACTCAAAAATAGTTTCTCATCAATTCAAATAAACTGGAAGAAATAATATAGAAATGAAATATTTTCTTCAGGTCAGAACATTTTTACAGAAATATGGAAACTGTGATAATTCTATGTATATGAAATTGCATATACTGGATTTATATTATTTGCACATAGGGGAGTAAGCAAAAATTGAAATTACATCTGTCATAGTCTGAATCATGTCCTCCAAAATTCATATACTAAAATCCAACCCTCATTTCACATCATGTTCAGAGATAAAGGTGTTTGAAGAGGTTACTGAGTTTAAACAAGTGAGCCCCGATCCAATATGATTGGTGTACGTATGGGAAGAGGCAGAGCTCCTAGGGATGTGCATGCCCTGAACAAAGACCACAGGAAGACACAACTACCAGGCACGTCTGCAACCAAGGGAAGAGGCCGCAGGAGACACTCGCCTCGCCAACACCTTGGGGTTACACTTCTGACGGGTAGACTTGAAACAAAATAGTTTCTTCTTTTTTTATTATTTTTTTCCTTTTATTAAGTCATAAACACAGAGATCATGAATACATTTATGCATTTGTGGGGTACAATGTGTTAATTTTTTTATACAATTTGGAATGGTTACATCCAACTAATTAATATAACTTTCACCTCATTTACTTAATTATTGTGTTAAGACATTTATGTTCTATATTTGGTAGATTTGACTTGTATCCTTACAATAGATATCTGTTGCTTAAATTGCTCAGTTTGTAATATTTTGTTTGGAAATAGAGCTCTGGGGAGGTAAAGGGGTTTGGATGAGGTTATGAGGGTGAAGCCATCCTGATGATATTAGTGCTATCACAGGAAGAGACACCAGAGAGTTTGTTGCCCTCATCTCCACCCCATGAGGACACAGTGAGAAGGCTGCCGTCTACAACCCTGGAAGAGAGCCCGCTCCACGGAGCACATCAGCTGGCACCTTAATGTTGGATTTCCCAGACTACAGAACTGTAAGGAATAAATTCTTATTGTTTCAATCACTCTGGTCTGTGTTATTTTTATTATGGTAACCTGATCTCTTAAGACAGAACACAACCATTAATAATTGATCATAAGGTTAGTGTTGTAAACAGATAAATCCTGATCAAACTTAACACCCATTCACTGAGAGAGTTTCCAAGTGTAAACTCAGTAACTTACTGAGAACACTTACTGAGTACCAACCCTGCAAGGTGCAGCAGTGAACACGGTAGACACCGCCACCTTGCACGGAACTGATCACACATGAATATGGTATATCTGTTCATAAATTGTTAGTCATTTTTACTTATAAAATTATTGTGATAATTCCATTTATGATCATTACTAGTGTCTCCCTTCAACTTCTAATGAGAAGAGCTCTCTGCCATGTGTCATTTCCACAGTGTGAAAGGCTCTCAGAGATTTGCTTTGATATAAATTACATCATACATCATTTTTTTTAATCATACATCATTTTGTTATTTTCTCTATTCAATTTGCCATCCAGATATTAAAAAATATATATATTATAGGAAAATAAATTTGTGAACAAGAACAAGATTATCCAATGTAAGATCACTTATCCCATATCAGGTACTTCTCTGGAAGTACGGTTTACTGCTGTTAAATCCTCATAGTAACCCTATCTGTACGTGACAAGTTGTAAAACTAAAACTTAAAAGAATCAAATAATTGCCTGAGGTTATATATATGAGGTAGTAAATAGTGCATCTAGGTCTCAAACTGGTCTGAGTCACGGCCTATGATCTTAATCGAAAATGCTATATTATCCATAAGTTTAGGAACACTAGCTATTCATAAACAGACTGAAATCTTGTTGGTAAATTAGTGACTATGAATAAAAATTAATTTTATATTCACAACATTTCAGAAGTCACATAAATATCATTGACATTCTCTTTATTTGATGTTTACATTTATGTCTTATTATGCTAATTATAAGATATTTGTGGTGTTTATTTTATTTTCCCTTGTTTTGGAGAGGAACCAGAAGTTCATGTGCAACCTTATTCCATCCTCCCTTTCCTTCCCAGAAAATATTAAGTCCTTCAAACACAATTCCTACACTATTGAGGTACTAAGTGTAAAACTTTGTGAATGATATACTATAGGAAGAAGTTGTGGCATCCAAACTTGGTCAGTTGTATTCATACAGAAACTGCCACAGCAATTAAGTAAAATAATGGTGATAGGCAAAACATTACTATCTGAATTATGTGCCATTGACTCAGGCAGTGCAGATTTATTTGCATAAAATTTAAAAAATCTGGTGACAAAGAAGCTCCCTTAAAATTATGATCTTCTAGGTATTTACCCAGATGATCAAAAATCATTTTACAACAAAGACATTTGCACCAGAGTGTTTATTTCAGCCCAATTCATAATTGCCAAGTCATGGAAGAAGCCCAACTGCCCATTGACCCATGAATGCATTAACAAATTGTGGTACATGTATACCATGGAATACTATGCAGCCATAAAAAAGATGGGAACTTCACATCTTTTATGTTTACCTGGATGGAGCTGGAACATATTCTTCTTTGTAAAGTATCTCAAAAATGAAAAAAAAAAGTATCCAGTATATTCAATACTACTATGAAATCAGTATATAATCACTTATACATTCATAGGAATGGTAAAGCATAACTATAGTCCAGAAAGGAGGGAAGAGGAAAGAGAGGGGAGAGGGCAGCCTGGGAAGAGGGAGAGTATTTGTGGGGATCCAACCTAATGTGCATAATGCAATGGTTCATTTCTAAACTATTAAGAATAGAGTATGAATGTTTTTACCATAGCAAATTCAGTAAGCATGGAGACAGTTATGTTAATAAGTTTGATATAAGCATTCTACATTGTATATCAAATCATCATATTTTACCCCATAAATGAATTAATGTACACAGTTATGATTTAATAAATAATTAAAAGATAAAAATATGACCTAATCAGTACCTTTTGAAATATGTTTTCCTCAAAGCCTTTCAGATGATTCTTAACTCTGCACTAGAACCTAAAAGAGACTAAAATAATTTTATTCAAGCTTAAAACATATTACAACACAGTGGTATTTTTGATTAAAACTTGCAATGAAAGAGTAGATAATATACTGGATTTGGAGTAAAAAAAATTGAGCTCTGTCAAAACTCTGCTATTAACTAACCAGGTTACATTAGACCTTAGCTAGACCTAGGACCTAGGACCAGGTGAGCCAGGACCAGATGTCCAGACTCTTCCTGGGCGCTGTGTGTCCAGCAGGCGACCTGTCTCCTTTCCCACCTGCCTGCACAGATGGGACTGTCTTCGCCGCCTGCCTGCGGTTTACAGAGGGTGCACCCAATTATCTCTCTAATTCTTTAACAATTATTTAATATGGTAATATTTGTTTGGTAAAATATAAAAAAGGTATGTTCATTTAATATAATTGTTTGAATTCACTGCTGGTTGGAGTCATAATCAATATGAGAATCCACTCATGGCTCAATTTCTGCTGGGCTCCCAGGTGGATCAGAATTATCGGGGATAGAAAAAAACAGTATTTTCTTGTTTGCTTGGCTGGATGTGCTCTTTTGGAATTTGGAGACCTCCACTCACACTTCTACCTGAGATGGAATATTTTATACTCATTCTACAAAATAATAACAGAAAATTTTCTTCAAGTTTAAGAAAATGAATGATTGGCCAGGGCTGAGGAGTGAGGGATAATTGTATAAGCTTCCCTGTTTGTGGACCTGTGCCATATGATAAGAATATTTTATCAGACTGGTGGTGACAGCAGATGGAGATTCCTTCGTGCTACATAAGTGACTTCAGAAGTAGCTTTTCAAATTACTACCAGTTGTAATCTTGGCTAAATAAAGATTGTAACCAGCATAGACAGCTTCCTGTTAGGCAAAGTTTTAAATAGTAGAAACTCTCTGATATTAAGATACTTTTCATTTTTCTGGAACCATCATGCTGTATGTACAGACTTCTCTTGTTGTTCATAAGTCTGTTCAGATTTAGAGCAGAGTCAGACTAGTTTATAACTCACTCAGAATGTTCCGGCTTGGTGTCCTTGACAAAATGTGCAGTATTGTTTCCTGTCCCTTCAAGGGTCAAACAATGCTCCAAGATGAAAAACAAACTTCACAGAAAGTTAATGGAGAGCTCAATATATCAAACAGCTCTGACAAAAACGGCTTTTTAATGTCTGAGCATCAATCAATAAGAAACATTAATAATTGAAATTTTTTCCATTTTATAGAAGAGATCTTAGCATTTTATAGAACACTAGTAGCATATAGTATCACCACTATTCTTTTTGTTAAAGGGAAAAGAATGTCTCAAGTATTAAAAAATTAAATAATAGTAAAAGTATAAAATAAAATAAAAATTCCTTAAAATGCTGATATTTCCTAAATTAAAGGAGCAGAGGTTTTGCCAAATACTTACTTGAAGGTCTTAGAACGTTATTTTCAGCACTTGCTAAACAGTTTATTTGCTCTGATACAGTGATGATAAACTATAACAGTGTTTTGGTATGTCTGATTTGTGAAGAGAAAAAAATAAAAGAATAAATAAATAGAAAACATAAATCCCACAGGGAAGTAAAGGATAAGTTGATTCTGACCTCAAGAAGATCGCAGTCCCATTTTGCAAAATTTGGTGATTGAGTTTTATTTATTTCTTAAATTTTCTCTAAAATAGGATAACAACTGTCAGACTGTTCATTGAAAACAGTCTCATCATTTTCTTCAAGACCACGTCCTTATCGGGCTACTATATTCCCCAAACTTACTACCATTTCCTGATTTAGTGTAGTTTAACTTGTAGTTAGGGTACTATTATTTTCACTGGCATTTCCTGAAATTGCGGTTTACTATTACAACAAAAGTTGTAGAGAGTTGGAAAAGCAAAGGAATAAAATAAGAGAAAATAGAGCTTTTTGTTTCTCTGAGTGTAGAGATATGGTAGTAAAAACGTTAAGAAAATATGCAGTAATGAAGTACAACAAAAAGGAAAGTATTTTGGAAGGCAGAGTAGAGTTGCAGAAATCACTGATTTTATTAATTCATGTGAGCCCCAGTAATTGTATTTTTACCATTTTCTTTTTGCCTTGGGTCATGCAGCACCTTACAGCTTTGTGCTGTTTTCTAAGTGTTAGTATGTAAGCTGCTACTTGCTTTGGAAATTTCTTTGGATATCATGTGGAATTTACTTGGTGGGTGAATGCAAAGCATGGCCAGTCTCTCTAACAGATCTTTACAAACTCTGCCTGTGTGCACAGCTTATGAAGCTTTCTTTCATCACTTAGCTTTCAGTTCTTCATTTATACTTCCAGTATTTTAATTTTATCCTGTTTCACACTCAGAATCCTATTATTTTTTATTTTATTTTACTAGATCGTAACTGTGTACATTACTGCATTTATGGGGTACAATGTGCTGATTTTATGTATAATTTGGAATGTTTACATCAAATGTTTACATATTATTCACCTCACTTATTTAATTGTTGTGTTTTAGACATTTATACTCTACTGTTAATATATTTGTCATGTACGTTTGCAATATGCACAATATATTCGTAATAAAGTATCTCAAGAGTGGGAAAAAATACCCAATGTACTCAATATTATTAGGAAATCAATATATAATTACCCACACTTTCATATGAAAGACAAAACATAATTTCAGCCCAGAAAGAATGAGAGAAAATGAGGGCAAGGGCGGAGGGGATGGTTGGAGGGAGGGTAACCGGTGGGACCTCACCTACTGTGCAGAATCACTATTATTATGTTCAAATCTTGGGCATCAATGTCAGAGCTATCCATGCTTAAATCTGGTTTGACTAAGTACCGCATGTGTGGCCGGCTTCTTAATCCTGTTTACTCCTGTGTACCAAGCTATCTAAGAGTATTTACTGGGTGACAGTAAAACTTATTTTGAATAGTTGTCACTGGGGTTAAATGAGGTTACATTTATGAAAGCACTTCTCACACAGATTTGTTTGTGGGAATATTCCCACATATAGATGCTATATGTTTTATTTCAGAATCTTGATTAGAAATGACAGTAATGCTGAAGCCACAAAGGGGACTTGGTTGTGTGCGTGCTAAGCCAAGAAAGGACGGATCTCTGACTCTGCCGACTAGATTGCTCATTTTAGAGTTGGATGTTCCTTGTCCGTTAGTCATGATCCACAGTGGCAAAAAGGCTATCCCATGTGGCGTGGTCAAGGCTGTCTCACGTGGCGTGGTCAAGGCTGTCCCATGTGGCGTGGTCAAGGCTGTCTCACGTGGCGTGGTCAAGGCTGTCCCAGGTGGTGTGGTCAAGGCTGTCCCAGGTGGTGTGGTCAAGGATGTCCCATGTGGCATGGTCAAGGCTGTCCCAGGTGGCGTGGTCAAGGCTGTCCCAGGTGGCGTGGTCAAGGCTGTCCCACGTGGCGTGGTCAAGGCTGTCCCAGGTGGCGTGATCAAGGCTGTCCCAGGCGGCTTGGTCAAGGCTGTCCCAGGTGGCATGGTCAAGGCTGTCCTATGTGGCGTGATCAAGGCTGTCCCATGTGGCATGGTCAAGGTCCTAGGTAGTGTGGTCAAGGCTGTCCCACATGGTGTGGTTGCTGCGTTCTGTACCCTCCAGCTTCATAGCTGAAGATGTGAATGGATCTGCTCCACTTGTTGCACTGGGAACGCTCCCTGGAGTCCCTCTCAGACTGGGGACTGATCTCAGGGCTGGATGGCGCTGAGCATCGTCCTAGTCCAGATCAGAGAGCCCGTGGCTGGGAGCTGATGACTCTGACACAGCGCAGGGTGAGAGGATGCTCAGTTTACTCAACAATCACCACTGCATTCTGCATTCTCTCAATGTAACTTCACTGCCAGGTCATTCTTATTCCCCATAGTTCTGGTTTGTCCCGACATGAAGTATCAGGGGTTCTCAAATGGAGAAGTAAACACACAAGCAAAGACAACACTGTGAGAAGTTCATTGATGTGAAGAGCCCCCTGATCTTAGAACAGCTTTTGTTTTGCTCAGCTGCTTTTGAGAATTTCATCGTTCCCTGACTTCAAACAAGCATTACTGTCCCATGACCGCCTCACACGATTATTATAAAGAGAGAAAACTGAACGTGAGAGGTTTCTGAAGCTTCGCAGTGCTATCTAATGAACCATCCCACAATTTTCTGGCTTCAAACAACAGAAATAGTTTATTAACTTTTTTTTTTGCTTGTTTGTTTAGCAGGCCCAGGCTGGGTTCAAACCCACCAGCCCCGGAGGCTGTGGCCAGTGTCCTAACCACTAAGCTACGGGCACCCAGCCAGTTTATTAACTTTTACATCATATACAGGTCAGGAATCTGGCTGTGACATGGCCATGCGATTCTGGCTTTGGGCTCCCTCATCAGCATATAGGCAGACTGTTCAGTGCAAAGTCATTGTCATTGTGGAAGCTTCTTCACTCCCATGGCTAGGACAAGGACTGGAGACTGCTCCATTATGATGTGTATTTTATTGCAATTGAAGATTTATAAAAATAAGTACATGCTAACGTTTAAATGTTTGCCTCCTTCAAGCCTCATGGCGACACCTAATTGCTACTGTGATAGTGCTAAGAAGAGGGGCCTCTGTGAGGCCATTAATCCATGAGGCCTCCCTCCTCTGGTGGGATTAGTGCCACTATCTGGTGTGAGTCCCCCCCCCCCCCGTGCTCCCTCTCACCCTTTTGTCTTCCTCAATATGAGACACTTCATGACAGAGGTGCTGGCACCTTAATCTTGCACTAACCAGCCTCTAGAACCTTAAGCCAATAAATTTATATTCATGATACATTACCCGGTCCCAGGTATTCTGCTATGGCATAAAATAATTCACTCAGGCAAAATTACTAGATGAATGGAGTCATCTAGGAAAGGGGGGTCATAGTGTAATCCTGACAGCATGGGAGCTGTAGTAACAGAGTCTAAACCTTTATAAACGTCCAGGCTGACTGTGTGCTCGGTGAATTTGAAAAACAAATTGAACATCACTAACCAATGTTTTATATTCTCTGAAATGGAGATTCAGATATCGAACTATGAGTGACAGTATAAATGAGATAATATACTATAAAATGCTTAAAATAGTGTTTTACATATATTTAGTGCTCAATGTAGTCTATGTATTTTTTTATACTGACAGCAATGTTTTTAAATGGAAATGACAGAAATTATATGTCACAGGTGTTTTGTTTAAGAAAAAATAACGAACAAAAGTCTGTGACACTAGGCTTTGTTCATTTAAAGATAAAGAATAATTTTGGGCAGCACCTGTGGCTCAAAGGAGTAGGGCGCCAGCCCCATATATTGGAGGTGGTGGGTTGAAAGAAAGAGAGAGAGAGAGAGAGAGAGAGAGAGAGAAAAGAAAAAGAAAGAAAGAAAGAAAGAAAAGAAAAGAATTTTGAGTTTATTTTTTATATTTATTTCTCAAGTGTGCTAACTTTCATTTTTAATGCCACCCTTTGGCTGATAATTATTTTTTTTTTATTGTTAAATCATAGCTGTGTACGTAGAGTCAGTAAACACAAATGCTTCATGTTCAGCAGCTAAATATAAAAGCATGACCAGAGGGATCTGGCCCAGCTTAGCAATCATCGTGTTAGAGGTCATTAGCACACTGGTCCTATGTCTTAAAAACATTGGCTGTGATTTACATTATTAAATATTATTGTGGTATTAAAATTGTCTATTATCTATAGTTTAAATAAAATGGACCCCCCAATTAATTCCACACGGCTTTCTAATGTTCATATGGTTAACCATTTATTATTAGACTCTCTTCATTCTAATTTTCATTGCAAATTTTATTAAAAATATTTACTATTCATCTGAAATTTACTGATAATTGTTTAAAGTGATAGTGACAGCACTTTTATATTTTACATATTTTTCTTTTTAGGCAGTCACAAATTTTTGCTCTTTTAGCAAACATAAAACTCCTTTAAACTGCAGTGATGGCCTTGATTTTCTTTGTATTTTTACTATTATCATAAAGAGATAACTGTGCCTGTATAAGCTTATATCATCACGTCAATAACCATTATTGGATAGAGTATTTCTTAATTAAAATAAAAATAACAATACTCTTTTCAAGATTATTAGAAAAATTGTATATATATATTTTATTTTGCTGAGCTTAGACCTTCCAAATTTAGTGAACATTCTTTACAAATCTATACTCAAGCTTACTTTCAGACCCTAGAGTTGCAACTCACTAATATTGAGCTTTTTAATTCTATATTTGAAAGAAGCAAAAGTGTGTCCTATAGAAATGATATTTCTCCTATAGGAAAAAAATAGGTTCTCAAATAAAAAAAGAACATCAAATAAAAGTCCTTACAAATGTAGAGTGAGGGACAGGGTGGGGGGAGATTAAAGTATTGTTCAACAATGTAAAATTATATTTTCTAATAGTATAAAGCCATTTTATCTCTTTTCAGAGGCATATTAAAATAATTACTATTTCAATAAAAAATATTTGTATGGTAATTCCTAAAAAAATAATAGAAAAAGTTCTTTACTATGACATTTTGACAAAAGGGAACACGCAAAGATATAAAGCAAAGTCCTCTAACAACTGATGATTTTATATCCGACTTTAATTTCTCCACGGCCTCTTGGTACCTGTGATCAAGCAAAGGCCACATCAGCTGCACTAGATGTTTGCACCTGCCATGACATCCTCATGCTTTATTCATCTGCTTGAAATTGAATTACTTTTCCTAAAATTCTTTTGTGACTCTGAATATAATTTTTTGTGTTGGGATATACTATATATAATTCAACAGTCCTCTAAGCAAGAGTCTATAAACTAAAAATAATTGATGAAATAACGTATTGCAGACAGTTCATTATATACAATAAGTGGTAAATAAATACTTTTCCATGGGTGCATGAAATAGTCTAACCTAAACAAAGAACATCAAAGGAGATCTTTGTTTACATCTCATTGATTTCCAACCTTTAGGTTTTATTTTCTGCATGTGCCATAGAGTAGGCAGCTTAGAGACCAATGTACCCAACACTGATTTCACAAATCTGCTGAGTGAGTAGGAAGCTTCATGACAAGATAAGTTGATTTCACAAGTTCCCAATGTCATGTGTGTAGAAAGAAGTGGGAAACTGCTAATTGAATAGGTTCAATTCAATACTTTAAGATAAATGTGAATCTCCTCAACGCCCAGGCCCACTGATACCCCTTGCTGGGGGAGCCAGCCTTTTTTTCTGTCTCATGAAGCTTCTCCTGTGTTGCTCAGAGACCACAGGATGATCTCACGTGGAGTGTTTATGAAAAGAGTGACAATTCTCTCTTTCTTATGACTTTTTCTTCCTTCTTCCCTGACATGTGTAAATGTAGTCAGATCTCAGGGTGACTCCAGAGAACAAACACAGACTCTGACCCAGAAAGGAACATACCGTATATACTCGAGTATAAGCCGAGTTTTTTTCAGCACAAAATTTGTGCCGAGTTCGGGTTTTTCTACACAAATTTTGTGCTGAAAAAACTCAGCTTATACTCGAGTATATACGGTAACAACAGCAAAACACACACACACACTCTCTATCTGCACACACACACACATATACACAAACACACACAGGAACTTGGGGGATGTGCCAATGTGCTCCAAGTATTCTGTATAAGTGAAGAGGGAATATTATTTTAGATTAGACTGATTGACAAAGAAGGATGCTTTCCAGAGACTGGAGTTTTAACATGTAAGTTTAAGCATCTGGGCATGTTCTCACTTTGTTATTGATTGTTGGTTGAAATCTAGACTCTAGGGTGACACACTGTTTTGAAGTTAAGATGCTAGATATCTTTGTTTTATTGTAGAAATTTCAGGAAACAGATGAGATTCTTCCACACATTCAGCAACTATAGCCCTGAGAAGACAGAGATGGCATTTTCTTCACCAAGGAGGTAAAAGTCACATCAGTGAGTGGAAAATCAGTGTCCCTGGGAGAACTGTAGATAAGAAGTGAAGCTCACGATGTTGCTGTGGATCCGGCCTCCCTCATTTCAGAGCGGATGAAGTTATCCAGGAGCCCTGTGGATAAGGGAAGCATGGAGCCACCTCTGAGTCTGACCTATTCAGATTCCACATATAAGTGAGAACATGAACAGACAACCCACACGGCATCAGGACAGAGGACGGCAGTGGTCGCGACTTGTTTAGTTGGGTGTGCATATTTACTCATGACCCTTTAGGACTAAAATAGGGGAGCAGGCTTGGGTCACCAGGTGTCTAATTTCGGGACATTTTACATCAGCTTCTGCCACCTTGGCATCCTTTCCCTCAACCCTTCCACGACCTCATAGAAAGATATTTACAGTCAGTTCATTGAAGAAAGTAATATCATTTTTGTTTCATTTTTTCTTAGTTTTAAAATTAATTTTTAATTGCTAAAATTGTAGATAGTTGTGGCATGCAACATGATGTTTGGTACGTGTATATCTGAACGGGTAAACAAGCTTACTAACATGAGCATTACCTCACACACTCACGTTGTGGTGAAAACACTTAAAACCTACCTACCCTCAGAGCAGTTTTCAAGTACCCCGAGCACATTATCCACTCCACGCACCGCGCTGGGGACTAGGTCTCTGGAACTTACTCCTCCTGTGCAACTGAGATTTTGCACCTTTTGACCAAACTCTCATTAATCCAGCTCCTCACTCCCTGAGATCTCCGGAGACCAACATTCTCCTCTGCTCCTCTCAGTCTGACCTATGTAGATTCCACATACAAGTGAGAACATGAAGTATCTGTCTTTCTTCCTCTGGCGTTTTTCACTTATAATGCTCTTCCTGCCCATCCACGTTGTTGCAATGACTCACTTCTGTCAGAATGGCTGTTATCAAAAGGATGGAGGATAAGTGCTGGCAAAGATGTGGAGAAAAAGGAACCTTTGTATCCTTTGGGTGGAAATGTGGATTAGTACAGCTATTATGGAAAACAGTATGGTGATTTCCCAATAAACTTAGAAGAAATAAAACTATTGTATTAACTGATAATCACACTTATGGGTCTATATCCAAAGGAAGTAAAATCAGGATGTCAAAGAACTATTTTTATTCCTATGTTACTCCATTATTCACAAGGGCCAGGAGACAGACTGAATCCCACTGCCTGCCAAGGATGAGGCGATGAATATGCAAAAATTGGCGCATCATAGGATTGAGTGTCAGTCTTAAAGGAGAAGGAAATGCCGTCACGAGCCATGTTTTCTAATAGTTCTGAACAACGCTCTGGCACTTGGGAAGCAACATCACCTTATAGATTCTATGGAGGGAAAGTGGGGTGGACGCTTCTTCCGGGAGCTGAACTTGGAGATGTGTGACCACCTGGGGACGTCCTGAATCCTCCATTTGCACCATGTTATCCCACACAATATTGCTCTGACCAAGTAATTTGTTTTAATGGAAAAGATAGGAGGTGATAAGTTGAATCTAAAAGATTCAGTGGTGTCACCACATGCTTCATCACCCAGAAGTAAGGAACAGTGAACTTCTGAAGCCTCAGAATTGATACTGGTTGGGAACAGCCCCTTCAAGTCTGACATGATACCTACAATGTATAGAATGAGCTTGGTCAAGTGTAAACTGTTAGACCAATGTGCCATACCTCTTCTTCCTTTGGTAGATTACACAGATTCAGAACCATGAGGCCAGGGTAGAGATAGCATCTCTGATGGTCAGGCCTGAATAATTCACTTACAGACTTTACTTATCCCATAAGTAGTGCTTGACTTCATTCTTTGCTGGTTTAGAGGTCTCAGTTCTCAAAAATAATTTTCCCCAGACAACACAAAAACTATCTCATCAAAGTAGAAGTTAGGACAGCCATCTGGTACTTTTTTTTTTTTTTTTTAATACATCAATTCCACTTTTTCTTTTTCTTTCTTTCTTTCTTTCTTTCTTTCTTTCTTTCTTTCTTTCTTTCTTTCTTTCTTTTAATAAAATCATAGCTGTGTACATTAATGTGATCATGGGGCACCATACACTAGTTTCATAGACTGTTTGACACATTTTCATCACTCTGGTTAACATAGCCTTCCTGGCGTTTTCTTAGTTATTGTGCTAAGACATTTACATTCCAC
>CAUYPK010041392.1:0-17627 GCA_963574355.1 Loris lydekkerianus
AGGTAGAAGATATTTGCAGTTTATGTCTCTGACAAAGGTTTACTAACCAGAATCCACAGAGAACTGAAATGTATTAGCAAGACAAGAACAAGTGATCCCATCTCAGTGTGGGCAAGGGGATTGAAGAGAAACTTCTCTGAAAAAGATAGGCACATGGCCTATAAACATGAAAAAATGCTCATTATCCTTAATCATCAGAGAAATGCAAATCAAAACCACTTTGAGATATCATCTAACTCCAGTAAGATTAGCCTACATCACAAAATCCCCAAACCAGAGAAGGTGGCGTGGATGTGGAGAAAAGGGAACACTTCTACACTGCTGGTGGGAATGCAAACTAATATATTCCTTAGTATTAGTTTGCATTCCTTTTGGAAAGAAGTCTGGAGCTCACTTAGGGATCTAAAAATGGACCTGCCAGTCAATCCTTCAATTCCTCTATTAGGTATATAGCCAGAGGATCAAAAATCACTTTATAACAAAGATATTTGCACCAGAATGTTTATTGCAGCCCAGTTCATAATTGCTAAGTCATGGAACAAGCCCAAGGGCCCATTGACCCATGAATGGATTAATAAATTGTGAAACTAATTTATAAGCACCCATACTTCCATATGAAGGTATAACCCAACTATAGCCCAAAATGAAGGGGAAAAAAGAGAGGAAGGGGAGGGGGGAGGATGGGTGGACGGAGGGTAATTGGTGGGACGACATTTAGGGTGCATTATACAAAGGTACATGTTAAATCTATAAGGGTAGAATATAAATATCTTAACACAATAACTAAGAAAATGAGGTGAAGGTTATGCTAACCAGTTTGATGAAAGTATTTCAAATTGCATATAAAACCAGCACACCATATTCCATAATTGCATTAATGTACACAGCTATGATTTAATAAAAAAAAAAAATAAAAAGAATAGAAAGAATAAGGACCTGTCTCTACTAAAAAGAGAAAAAAACTATCCAGCATTGTGGTGGGCACCTATAGTCCCAGCTACTTGGGAGGCTGAGGCAAGAGAACAGCTTGAGCCCAATAATTGCCACCATAGCTCTCTATATTGGGTGACAGTGTAAGATTCCATCTCAAAAAAAAAAAAAAAAACTCCAACCTCTATATCTGTAAAAATCATACCTTCTTTTGAGGGATTTTTTTTTTCTTTAAGTTTAAAATGAAATAATATATAATAAAGTCTTGACATAGTGCTTGAAACATGTTACAATGACATCATTTTACCCCATTTTGTCCAAAACACAGCCACTCAGTTGGTATATAGTAGGTATTTAAAAAATATATACATTTGATGTTAGTATCCCTTGTTGATAGCAGTGCCTCATGAAGTCGTAAGGCAATGGAACAGACTGAGAACCAGAAGGATCTTTAAATCTTAGTGCTCCTTACTGGCCCTAGAAGGACTGAAAAACTTCAGGCATTGGTGAGAAGCTATACAAAGTTTTCAGCTCAACTCTAAGAAATACACAGACTTTGACAAACTTTTGTGCTCTTATACCATAACAGTTATTTTCTAGCTCAGTCCCTTTCTAATCACCACAAAAATCTATATCCCATGGTATACAACCTATAACTTGTCAGGGATAAGAAACACAATCCTTCAAACACAATCTTTGCTCACAATGCTGAGATAGTGTCCTTGGGGCTTTAGACCAGAGATACCATCTTCTTATAGACTCTTGATGTGATCTCTCTGCTCATTCTTTATCCTTGGCAAAGTTCCAAGATAGCTCTGGACCCTGCTGACATCTGGTACTAAGGATAACATGTGAACAGATATCTGCTGTAAATAAACAGAACAAACATTACAAAAGGAAATGTAGGTCAATTTCCTTACTGATAGATAAGGAAATGTAAAATGTTAGAGAGCTATATGAAAAATTGCTTTTCAGAAATAAAATAAAGACGATTTTTCTAATTTCAGATCTTTACCACTTAAATTTAGCTCAATCTTTGTTAAAGTAAATGAAACAGTTCGTGAAAAATAAAATAAATGCATTTATAATAGTCTCCAGTGCGTTTCCTATTCACCAGCAGAAAATGTTTCTAAAAACACTTGGTCATATGTACAGCCACAGAGCTAAAGCCTTTTCAAAGGGAATGAGACTTGAGACCCAGGCCAATTGGTTTTATAGCTGCACAACTAAATTTTGAAGTGTGCCCAGGGGGCCATAAACAGTAGGAGCTCAGATTAATTCCTTCTGAAAGTAAAAAGGGAAAATCCAGATGAATAACTTCTAAACGCCTCAGTACTGAAAATGAGTGAAGTTCACTGGTACATCTATGTTGCTTGTCTAAGACAAGACCCATTTAATAATACCTATTTCATACCTCATTGAAGAAACATCTACTTGTGCTTGGCTACTAGTTTTATACAGCCAGTCCAGCTGGCCAACATAAAATACACTTCTATTCTAAAGAGAAAGAGCACTTCACTTTTTAAATAACCTCTTGTCCCATTTATCTTTATAGTTTTTCAAAAGAAGAAGTGAAAAACCCTCAGATACACTATCCCATTTAATTCTTGTCATGGTAAGGGATTTTCATGGATGTTCATAGGTTAAAAAAAAGAAGAAGAAGTATAGCAGGGCCTCTTAGATTCAGACCAGAAACTGGAAAGTCAGAAACTGATGTCATCTCTCTTGGCTAACAAGATTTCTCACTTCCTTCCCACCTCTAGACTTCACCTACTAATTTCTGGTCCAATACACTGTGCCCATTTTTCCATTCAAATGCCGTGAGTCAAAGCCAATGCCATCAAAGCTTGCAGAAAGATACTACTTTGGACCATTTTCTCTAAAAGGAAGGTATAAGTACAGCAGGTCCTTGAAGTTTCATAAACTCATCCACCCATTTTAGCTCATGAGACCTCATTATCCTTGATCAAACAACAAATTTCCTCTAATTAGTCCACAGCTCCCAGATGGAAGATTGACACATATATATAGAAATGGACAAGAAATAAGAACCAACAAACGAAATCAAAGTCAGCATCTGATTTCAGATCTTTACAATAAGCTGATAGGAAAGGATTTGTTTCCTGGGAACAAAAGAGAGATAAAGAAATATCCTCTTATGCAGAGTTGATTCATAAGAAAATGCTGTTTCATGGGAAAAAAATGATGAAATATAATAGCAGCAATTTTATGTGGTCCAACCAAATAGAGTATGACTAGACATGTCATCCTGATTATTACTAATACAGACACTAAAATTTTGGCAATGTGCTTATGTGCTTGTGTTAAACTATCTTGCTTTTCCACCTCCTCAATTCTGAGCAATCCTTCTATTGATTAATGAAGATTATCTCAATTTCCCAAGTCCGTATTTTTCCCACTTAATCAAAACCAGTTTCCAATTATAGGACCATCAGAGGTTATTCTCTCTTGGGCTTGACCAAAAGAAGACTGTGCAAAGGAATCAGAGATGGAGTATCCAGGGAGGTGGGAGAAAACCAGAACACAGTCATGCCAGAAATTCAACATTCTGCAAAGTTGGTTGGGCCTGACAGGGCTGAGTGTTGCTGAGATCAGGTGAAATGAGGACCAAAAGGGGTGTCAAGCACCGTGCCACGCACAGACCAATCGCTCACCAAATGATGGAAAAAGTCAATGCGGCACTAAATATACTGAGACCCTGCTACTGATCGTCTAGTGGTAAGGAAGAAAAGGAAGCCCAAAGAAAAGGATTGGGTGTTCCCTTCACCTGAAATCATCCCTTTTCAATAAGCCCTTTGGGATCTGTCCATCCCCTCACCTGCCCAGTTTTTTCTCAGGCATGACCTTCTTTAACTCGTTAACTAATGTTTACAGATTTACTGTCTCAGGCACTACCCTGGCTCATCCATCCAGTGGCAGAGCAGGGATTCAAACCCAGACCTTCTTGCTCCAGAGTTTTATCCTTCATCATCTCACCATCTCTGCAAAGCCTTCCCCAACACCTGCAAGCATGTTTCACTATCTTTCCTACAGACTCCTTGTATCTGTTTTCATAAATGTTCAGTGCTATACTGTCCAGTGGAAATCTGACATGCGTGATAAATATAAGCCATAATCACGATTTTAAATTTTCTAATTGCCACATTTTTAAAAAGCAGAAAGGGCAGAGTGGAAATAATTTTAAAGCCATCCTTTGTTTAACCCAATCATGATAGTTAATTTTGTATGACAACTTGGCTACCCTGTTGTAACCAGTTGCTTTGCCAAACAGCAGTCTAGAAGATGCAATGAAATTTTTTTTTAGATGTGATTAACATTTAAATAAGTAGGCTTTAGCTGGGCATTGTGGTGGGCACCTGAAGTCCCAGCGACTGAATCAAGAGGATGGCTTAAGCCCAGGAATTTGAGGTTGCTGTGAGCTCTAGCCTGGGGTAACAGAATGAGACTCTATCTCAGAAAAAGTAAATTTAAAAAAAAAACTAAAATAAATCAGTAGACTTTGATTAGGGAGGATTATTTTCCATACTATATATGGGCTTCATCTAGTCAGTTGAAGGCCTCAGGAGCTAAGACTAACACAGAACCCTTGCCTGTATTAGTTTTCTAGGACTCCCATAACAAAATAGCACAGACTTGGTAAATTAAACAACATAAATTTATTTTCTCACAGCTTTTGAGGCTGGAAGTTCAAGGTCAGGGTATTGGCTGGTCTGGTTTCTCTTGAGGACTCTCTTTTTGGCTTACAGACAGCCACCTTCCCACTGCTCACTTGCGTGGCCTTTTCTCTGTGCAAGTACATCCTGGTGTCATACTGAATTAGAGCCCCACCTTACAATCTCATTTAATCTTAAATACCTCTTTAAAGGCTCTATTTGCAAATATAGTTACTGTGGGAGTTAGAACTTCAATGTGAATTTTGGAGGGACACAATTCAGTTCACAATGCTGCCTGAGTTACCAGCTTTTGTGGTCTGCACTATACTCAAACTACAACATCAATTCTTATCTGAATCTCTAGCCTGCTGACCTGCTCTAAAAATTTCAGAATTTCCAGCCTCCATAATCTCATAAGCCAATTCATTAAAATCAATCTCTTTCTCTTCTCTCTCTCTCCATACACACACACACACATATATATACACACACACACCTATATATATTTATATACATGCATACATATATACATACATACACATAGATACATGGATATATAAACAGACACACACATATATACAAACACACACACATACACACACATATATATTCATACACACACTAGAACCTCCATATTTGACCACTACCCTACATTGCCACCTCCTTAAGTTGACCCGATTTTCATAGACGGGACATGCACCACATGTATGTATCAGTACAGTAGGACTAGTTCCTTACGTTAACCACCTCTGTGTGTTGGCCAGTTTGTTGTTGTCTTTTGTGTAGTCAACATACAGAGGTTCTATTGTACATATATGCATGTGCATGTGTGTGTGTGTGTACATATAAAATCTCTTATTGGTTCCATTTCTCTGGAGAACTCTAAAACACTAATTAACCAAAATATTATTATTTCTATATTTATTTAGTATAAAAATTATTAAGATAAATTTTACATTCTTTTTTCATAATAAGTCTTTGGAATCACTAAAGACTTAAAACCAAAATATTATGATTTCTACATTTATTTAGCATAAAAATTATTAAGATAGATTTTACATTATTTTTTCATAATAAGTCTTTGGAATCACATTTGTATTTTGTACTTAATGGCACAACTGTTTTTACAATAGTGAAACACTGTTGAAAACCTTGAAACACCACATTTCAAGTATTCAATATCCCCTGTGGCTAGTGGCCATAGTGTTGGCCAGTGAGGGCCTAGAGCAGAACAGTGAGGTGAAATGGACAGAGGAATAGATAATGAATTAGAGAGACCAGGATTTGAACTCCACCCTGCCACTGAGGCTCGGTGCATGCCGGCTATAACTCCTATACTCCCATCTGGAGAACCCCCTGAGCTTCAGTTTTCTCATGTGTAATAGAATCTACCTTGGAGAGCTGTTATGAATATTCACTGGCAGGTACTCAACATAGTGTTTGATAAAGTGTAAATGTTCCAGAAACATCAGGCACTTTTCTTTCCCTCTTCACTGGTAGGTGCTCAGTAAATGGTTATGGAATGAACAAGTGATCTTATGTTACTACACTGGAGAGTATCTAGTTGCTGATTTACATTTTCCTTTATTAAATCATCCTTTAAAACACTTTGGCGAGACTTGCAAGTTACGGAGCTGTTGACCTTGTAGTGGGTGGTGCGGTGGAGAAACAAGACAAGGTTTAGTTTGGATATTTGAGGGAAAATCTCATTAAGAGAAAGGAAATGTGGTGGCATCACAAATAAAACCAGGCAAGACAGAGCACAGACATCCCTGACATAAAAGTACACAAAATTTTTTAAATGTTACTGAAGATAAGTTTAACAAGTATTAATGAGATGGAGTAGATCTTCACCGAAGAAAAAAATAGAAAACACATTCACCCTCAGTCACAAAAAACTACTTGAGATGAAAATATTTCCCCCTGCCATTAACGACCTAATTCATTTGCAAAAGTAAAATTTTCTAGTAATATGACATGTTGTGATAACACCTGAAATGTTAGTCAGAGTTCTGAAAAAAAAAATTAAAAAATAACAACCAGGAGATATATAGATATGCTGGTATATAGATGTATACCTATACATACATCTATATAGATATACATAGATATATATGTCTATATAGATCTACAGACATGATTTACTATATGGAAATGGCTAACATGATTATGGAAGCTAACAAGGCCCAGGATCTGCAGTCAGAAAACTGGAGACCCCAGAGAGCCAATGGTGCATTTCCAGTCGCAAGCTCTCAGGCTTGAGACCCAGAAGAAGCCAACATTTCAGTTAGGGTACAAAATAGGAAAAAAGCAAACAAACAAACAACATAAAGAATAATGTCCATATCAAAAACACTCAGGGCTGGAGGAGTTCTCTTTTATTCATGGTGGCGGGGTGAGAGTTGGTAGGTGTCAGCCTTTGCTCTCTTCAGGATTCAGGGTGATTGGGTGAGCTCACCCTCACCATGGAGAACACTCTGTTTGACTCAGTCTACTGCTTTAAATGTCCATCTCATTCATCACAAAAGTACCCTCACAGATACTCTCGGAATAATATTTGACCAAATGTCTGCCACCCTATAGCCCAGTCATGTTGATGCCTAAAATTAACCATTTCTTCTGACAAGTCATCACAAGAGAGATTTCCTTCAGAGCTTATTACGTCAGTACTGCCTTCAGCTGACAGCTGTGTTTTTCCTCCTTGCTCTGCTTCTCAACTGCATGATTTCCTTTCCCTTGTCCTTGGAGGAAACTCTCTGGGATAGGAAGCAGCATTTGCAGGACACCACACGTTTTATCAGGAATTCATCACACTGTCCCTATAAAAAGTCAGAAGACAGGAGACATCATCAAAGTGGTGACAACCTTGGGAAGGCCACTGCAGCCCCAACTCTGTTGCTCAGGCTTTTCCATTCAAAAATTCAATCTCTTGCTTATGCAGAAGCTTCTTAGTTTGATCAAGTCCAAGTAATGTATTTTTGATACTGCTTCAATTGCCTGGGGAGTATTCCTTATAAAATATTCACCTAGGCCAATTCCTTCAAGAGTTTTCCCTGCATGTCCCTTCTCTTGATTGCTTATGGATACCACTTTTAGGAACACTGAATTGACACAAACTATGACCAGACTTGTCTTTCATCTTTACCTATAAGAATATCTCAGGGATTTTTATTTCTCTTATAAATCACATGGACTCATTAATGAGCCTAACTTTTATCTATTTTCACTAATTTTGGGGTCTTGTTTACCCATTCAGTTGTCCTTGTTTCTCCCATGGTGGCCTTTATTTCCAAATGTTTTTATTACTGATTTTTAAATGCCATGAATTGCCTATTCAGTACATTATTCCTTTGGCTGAAACGTTATTTGCACCTCTTATTTAAGATGCACCAGCCTGCATCTTATTGTTGAGAGAGTATCATTCGTGTACATAAGAACCAGTCCATTTCTGAGAATCAGATAGGAAAACACTGAGACTTATAGGGCTTTCGCTACAGCTCCTAAAAAATTCAGAGTACAGGCTACTCTAGTGGCCACCAGACAGATGTCTGATTTTCCTCATGGATGATGTGATAACTTAAAGTTTGAAGATTAAAATTAGAAGTTTTTTTTTTTATTCATCTCTAAGCAAAATGAAACACAATTACAATCTTACCTGCAATTTAGCTACCTTACCTCTAGGTGGTGGTGGTGTTTGGTCCAAGGCACTCATCAGACTATGGCTAATTGAAAGTGTATCAACTGAACTAAAGATAGACATGCCTTTTGTCTCTCAAAATATATTTCTCTTATTAAAAGACCTTGGTGTAAGCACTGTGGCATAATTTATCACATTTATTACTTGTATTTTTGGCCAGCACTTCTATCCAAGCAATAGAGAACTGCAGTGGGATCCTTGCAGATTCCGGCACTGAGTATTTAATGATTTGAGGCTTGGGGAATCTTGCATTTTTCAGTGTGCTTAGCTTTTTTACTGCAGGGGCTCAGGTGTCCTGAGTAAAGACAATTGCAGCTTCACTTCTGAGACCCCAGTAGTGGAATGGTAATGTAGGAAAAGCTGTGTCTTGCATCCTAATGACAAAAGAGAAATCTCATTTTGTAGTCATTTCATTTCAGCTGTTTACCCTCCATGGTGAATAATAAACACAGGCATAAACTGTAAAGAGATATTTATTTTTCCAGAAGATAAAATTGCCTAGAAAACTCTAGAGTTAAAAAGAACCCCATGAATATATATATTGTCAGACCTGAAAATGAATACTTGAAATCTTTATCTACTCCAAATGGTGAGAGTTGTTAAAGAGTATATTAGGAAAAGTGCCTCAGTTTGTCCCTGAATAGATAGGGTGCTTATCAGTCAGTATTATATATGAAGGGGTCCCCCACGGACTTAGCACATTCTGTCAAGCTCTCTCTCTCTCTCTCTTTTTTTTTTTTTTTTTACTGTGTTTGTAAATCATAGAGTGTGTTTGAAATATAAAGTATTGGTGAACTATGATGTGTGGTAAAGAGGTGCCATTAATGTCATTTTTTTCTTCCTACACTTTTACTTAGAGCTCCCACAAGGAAAATACAAGTGGGTAAAAGGAGCACATTCTGAGGACTAGGAAAATATCTGAAAGCTGCATAAAGCTTTTAATATGTATTTTTAGAGACAGAGTCTCACTCTTTGCTCAGGCTAGAGTACAGTGGCATCATCATCGCTCACTGCAACTTCAAACTCCGGGGCTCCACATCACAAAATCCCAAATCTGCAGGTGCTGGGGTGGATGTGGAGAGAAGGGAACACTTTTGTCCTGCTGGTGGGATTGCAAACTAATACAACCTCTGTGGAAAGAAGTATGGAGAATTCTCAAAGAATTAAAAGTAGACCTTTCATTTGATCCTGTAGTCCCATTACTAGGTATCTAGCTAGAAGAAAAAAAATCATTTTACCACAAGGATGTTTGCACTAGAATGTTTACTGCAGCTCAATTCACAACTGCTGGGATGTGGAAGCAACCCAAGTTCCCATGGAACCATGAATGAATTAACAAGCTGTGGTATATGTATACCATGGAGTACTATTCAGCCATGAAAGGGCGGAGACTTTACATCTTTTGTGTTTACCTGGATGGAGTTAAAGTACATTCTTCTTAATAAACTATCACAAGAATGGAAAAGCAAGTATCCAATGTACTCAATACTAATATGAAACCAATATGTAAATAACTCCACACCCACCCAAAAGAAAAACACAAGTATTTTCTAGTGAGGTGGAGGTTGGAGGAGGGAAAGAGGAAAGGTAAGGAGAGAGGGGGATTGGCATGTTTTCATCTAATGTGCACAAGTATATAGCACACTTCCTGGGTAAAGGGCTCAACTACAACTTGAACTTTACCTTTGAAATGAAAACTAAATATTTGTACCCTCATATCAATCTGAAATTAAAATTAAATTAAATAAAAAAACTCCTGGGCTCAACACATTCTCTTGCCTCAGCTTCCCAAGTAGCTGGGACTTCAGGTGCCTACCACCACATCTGTATAATTTTTCTTTTCTTTCTTTTCTTTTTCTTTTTCTTTCTTTCTTTTTTTTTTTATAGAGACAGGCGTCTCACTTTTGCTCAGGCTGGTCTTGAACTCCTAGTCTCAACCGATCCTCCCAACTCAGCCTCCCAGAATGCTAGGATTACAGGTGTGAATTGCCATGAACAGCTCAGAGCTTTTGATATTTTGATATTTTAGAGAACTGAAATGTAATTCAGTTCTCTTTAGAACTGAGTTGTGGTTTTTTAATCTCCTTAAGGTTGGTATATTAGTCAACATACAGTCAGAAGACAGAAATCACACAAATTATTTCTCTCTGGGAGATGGTTGTGAAATTTTGAATTTTCACAAAGGGCACTTAATATTTTCTCACCATCTTCATGGTGCTGCAAACAAGATTCTTATCATAATGTTATAAAAAAACCAAAATTGGGTATTTTAGTGGTTTCCATAATTCAGATATAAAATGTAATAGTTTTATTTGAAAACTCACGTTTTTATTTTAAAAATTTTGTTTACAATTGACACAATGATTGTACATGTTTATAGCACAGAGAGTGATGGTTTGACACATTGTATACATTGTATGATGATAAATCAGGGTAGCTGGCATGTCTATCACCTCAAACCATTATAATTTTTTGTGGTAATAACTTTCAAGATCTTCTTTGCTAGCTAACTTGAAATATATTATTTGCTATAATCATCCTACTATATAATAGAACATCGGAATTTATTCTTCATAGCCATAAATTTCTACCCATTGACTGCCCTCTCCTCAGTCCCCTGCCCCTCCCCCACCACTCTCCAGCCTCTGGTAACCACTGTTCTATTCTCTACTTCTATGTGATCAATTTTTTAGATTCCATATATGAGTGAGATCACATGATATTTTTCTGTGCTTGGCTTATTTCACTTAACATAATGTCCTCTGAGTTCATCCATGTTGTCACAAATGACAGGACTTCATACTTTTTTATAGCCAAGTAGTATTCCATTATATATATGCTAATTTTTTTTTACCCATTTATGTTATGCTTGAAGTGAAAATTCATATTGTAGAAGAAAACTGTAACTATGTTGGAAAGTGTTCAAACTAAATTGTTATAAGAATAATGGAAGTTATCGAACAGTCGGTCCAGAAAAATTCCTGTTTTACTTATGGCAGAGTAGTTTGAATTGGACTAACTCTCCTACCTACATAAACTGTAAGTGCTTGACATAATATTAACAAAATAACTATTTGAAGGCAAAAGAGTGACAAAAATAAGGCAAAAATTGGATTTGACTTTTCAAAGAAAAGAAATGTAGTGGGTAAAAATCCCATGTTTACTTAACTCTTCCCCTGAAGGCACTCTCCAGTTTAGGCTAAAACTTAAGCAGAAAGCTGATGTCATATTGGCTAGCAGTGTCAGAGGATCAGGTTAGGAGATTGAAAAAGTGGCTAGAATTTGAATGTATAGTCCTAAAAAGGAGGATGTCATAGAGGTGGCTGCATAGAATCTCCCATTAAATCCTACATATGTATCTCATATATGCATACAAACCTGCATGCAATCCCCTTTTAAATCTAGGCTGATTGCTGAATTGAACTTGCCCCAAGGAGAATCCAAGGATACTAGTGGAAGGCAATAGCTAAAAAATGTGAGCAAGAATTTAAGTCCCTGTCCACAAGAAGAGAAATAGAGTTTGGAATTTGTTTCCTGCTAAATTACATGGGCTCAGTTAAGTAATTTGGGGTTTCCTTTGAAGCTTCAAGAAGGCCATACCTAGAATGTTACAACTTTTTCACAAGACTAAGAGATTTGCCCTAGGACAAATCAAAAAAGATCTAGTTTGACAAAATATAAAACCAAGCTTATGTAAGTTAAAGGTTATCAGCCAGTAATGTAACTACCTGGTTAGTTAAAATCAACAGTATTTCATAGAGGATAACAGAGTCCAGATTCTCTAAAACATACCATTCATGATGTCCAATGTATAATAAAAAAAACAAGATATGCATAAAACCAGACATGTTACCTAAGGGCAGGCAAGAAAGTAGTGAATGAAAACAAACCCAAATTCACACACAGGAATTTTGAAGAAGCTGTTACAATCACATCCAAGAACTTAAATGAAAAATATTACATCATAAGAAGTAAACAGATGGTAAACTAACACAAAGAAATAAAACCTATAAAAAAGAACAAAATGAAATTCTAAAATGGTAAAATACAATAACAGAAATGAAAAATTCACTGGAGGGGCAACAACAGCTAGGAATTGACTGAAGAAAGTATCAATAAATTTTAAAGACAAATCAGTAGGAGTTACTGAAATCAAAGAATAGCAGGAAAAGAAGACTGAAAAAGTCGTACATATGTGGTTAACTGTTGCTACATCAGAACTATTAGAGGTCTTTGTATATTGTTAGGCAATATTCATGTACTTTTTAGGAAATTAAAAACACTGAAATGTAAAAGGTATGAAACAGATGTGCCTTGTGGTTGACACATAATAAGTATTTTAACTGATGCATGAAGTATTTACAGAGGCATATTTTTCTTCATTTTGGTAAGAAAGAAAAATTATAATTTTAGAAGTAAACCATTTCTAGTAAACTAATTGCACATTAATCTAATAAAATACACTTGATTTTGAAATTTTTTTGAAATTAAAAAAAAATTGTACAGCTTTCAGTGGTAAGTGGGACAATATAAAGTGATCTTACATATATGTAATTGGTGTCTAAGAAGGATTGGAGAGAAAGGAGAAGAAAAACACCTGGAAGAAATAATGGCTAAAAATTTCTCAGTGGCGAAGATGATCAATTTATATATCTAAGAAATTAAGTAAACATTAAACGGGGGGGGGAACATGAAAAAATCATACCTTGGACATCATAGTTAAACTACTGAGAACCAAAGGTGAAATCTTAAAAATAGCTGGTGGTGAGGAGGGCAATGGTGTGAATAATGGCTGACTTCTCATTAGAAATAATAAAGACCTAGAGGCAATGGAATGACAACTTTCAAGTGGTGAAGGGGAAAACAACCAGAATTCTGTTGTTAACAACAAAAGGAATTTAACCCCCCCAACAACACAACTCTATATATAAACTATTTTTTAAAAATAAAAAGAAAATAATTAAAAGCATATTTTGAGAGGAACAGAAGTTGAAGGAATTTATTCCAAGCAAAACTTCTCTACAAGAAATGAAAAGGGAAGTTCTTTAGGCTGAAGGAAAATGGCATCAATGATAACACCAAATATAAAAGAAGGAATAAAAAGCACTGAAAATGAGGAATATTTGCATAAATATAAAATTTTTCTTTTGATTTTAGTCTTAATTTTCAAATATACCATTGACTCTTTAAAGCAAAATTGTTATTTTGGGTTTCTAACATATAGCTATAAAGGATGACAGTGATAACAAGGAAGTTAAAAGAACTATACTGTTGCGAGTTTCTTACATTCTAAGTGAAGTGATACAATGTTAACTCTACATGGTTTCTGGTAAGTTTAGGATGCACACTGTAGTGTTTAGAATAACTACTACAAGTAATACAAAGAGGTATAGAAAAACCAACAGAGGAGTTAAAATGGAATAGTAGAACAACAACTCATTAAACAGAATGCAAGGAAGTAGACACCAAGGAACAACCACCATCAGAACACATGGGACAAGTAAAACAAATAGTATTCTGAAGTTTCTATAGAAGAATTTTAAAAAGGGAGGATAACCAAAAAAATAATAAAAATAACATTCTTCATGATATAAAAAATGACCTATAAAACTATAGTGATTAAAACATTGTGGTACTGGGGCAGATAGGCCCGTGAATATAGAGGGATTTGGTATTTAATAAAGATGGTGGTCAGGGGACCTACAGCTTTGTAAAAAGTAAAATCCTACCTGACCCCCACCAACTAAACGGATGCCTTTTGTGGCCAAGACGACCCCAGAGAAACCTGAAAGACTGAGTTCCCAGCCATGATGGAGGAGGTCTGACAAGCCTTATTATACTCCTTTGCAGGGGTCCTCAAACGCGGTGTGATTGTATTTGTTCCTGTTTTGTTTTTTTACTTCAAAATAAGATATGTGCAGTGTGCATAGGAATTTGTTCATAGTTTTTTTTTTTTTAAACTATTGTTCAGCCCTGCAATGGTCTGAGGGACAGTGAATTGGCCCCCTCTTTAAAAAGTCTGAGGACCCTAGAGACTTCAGACTGACCAGCATTAATGTGAAAATAGAGATCACAAGACTGACAGAACGGATTCTTTGTGGCAGTAAGATACCAGATGAAAAACAAGACCTGAGATCATGCCAGGCAAGGGTTAAGTCACCCCCCTCCACGCTTAAAGAATAAACTATGTTCTAACTGCCACAAGGTTTTCTTTTCTCTAGCAGCTTAACAGGCAATACTGTTAAAACAATTTGCAGCTCATCCACCACCAGATGCTGATTTCAGTAACATTCTTTTGATAAGAAGACCACCTTGACCATGGACTGGCTCTGGCTGGCTTTATAGAGGCTGCACACTTCAGTACCCTTTTGTCCTGAAAAGACCTTTTGATGTGTAGGGCTTAATTGTAACACATTTAAATCTAAGTTCCACTCCAGATTGAATGTGGGTCATTTGCAACATGCATGTTTGCTCAATATACATGTGTTAGGACCACCTTCATGACTATTCATAGCTCTTCCTGCAACCTGTTGAATATGCATACATCCTTGGCCAACCCATTCAGTTTAAATTCCTGTTTTACCTCTCACACCCTTGGCTTTGACTGGAGGCTTCACTTCTCAGACTATCAAAATAGCCACTTTATGAGAAATAAATATTCTCCAAATTTATAGATCTGGTGATTTTTTTTCAGTTTAAAGTTTACATACTCATTGGTTAAAGACCAAGCATTTCTCCCAAAGATTGGAAAGAATGTAAAGATATCTGCTCCCACAATTTGTATTCAGCATTGTACTAGATGTCTTAGAGAGTACAAAACAACAAGCAAAATACATAAAAGGCATATGAATATTGTCTCTGTTTGCAGATGATATGATCATGCCAAGGTCATCCAATAGGGGAAAGATTAAAATTTTTAACAAATGGTTCTGGAACTGGATATCCAGATGGAAAAAGATTAACCTCAACCCAAAACTGAGCTAAAGATTCCACACAATTCCAATCCAAATCCCAACAAGCTTTTTGGTAGTAATGGACAAGTTGATTCTAACATTTACACATTAATGAAAAAGACCTAGAATTATAAAAGCCAACTTGAAACAGAACAAAATTGGAGGACTCTACCTTACTTCAAAAGTTACTTGTGGGTCAGATTCCATGAGGAAAAGGTTATGAGAGTATGACATTTGCATGTGGAAGCTTCCTTGGAAATTGCTTTCAGGAACAACACTTGTAAGCGCTGAAGAGAGAATGATTATGCAGAGGAAGAAATTGAACAGCAAAGGAGTCACAGTGAATGCTAGTTCACTGCCCAGAAAAACTTGCTATTAAGATGCCCCTGCAGAGTTGCCCTTCTTTGAGGCTGGCTTTTATACCTCAATCTGACCACTCATTGGCTGCTGGCTTCCCTCAGGGTGGAGTTATAACCTTGTGTGAGTCAATGTTCTTCAGCTGAAGGCCATTTGCCACCAGCTCTTCCAGTAGGTGGGGAAGTGAGTGCTTCAGTCGTTAAAGGTATCTGGCTGGTGCCCTGGAGCATCCACTACCATTCACCCTTTGTCCCACTTGAGTGTCCTTGCATGTTTTAGTAAGTTCCAGGAAGGGCTCCTCTGCAAGTCTGGTTGGTTTGCTTTTCTGCTAAAACCTCTAAGTTGAAGGTTAGCGCTTATTACAGTCTTCTGTAGATGTTCCTGAGGCCGCAACTGATACTTACTAGCTTTTCCCTCTACTACTTATTCTAGATTCTGTTCACCCTTGGCTATCAGTAGGAGACTGGGTAAAAAGCTGTGATATAGCCACACAATGGAATACTTCTATATTCATCTGACTCAGCAATAAAAATAGGTTAATTGCTTATACAAATCGCAGCATGAATGTGTCTCAAGAACATTATATTGTACAATTCCACTTTTATGAACTTTATAAGCAGGCAAAATTCATCTACAATGATAGAAATCAGCATAGCAGTTGCCAGGAAGGGTGGAGATTGACTGAAAGGAGTCACAGGGAAACTTCTGGGAAAGATGAAAATCTTGTAGTTCTTGCTTTGGGTGGAGTGTACATGCATGTATATGTATTTCATAATCCATCCAATTGTATATTAAGACAGAAGCCAAAATGTTAACCATGTTGGAATCGAATGATTACTGTGGCAATTGCAACAACAACAAAAATAAACAAATGGGACTTAATTAATCTGAAAAGCTTCTGTACAGCTAAGGAGACAACAACCAAAGCAAACAACCTACACAATGGGAAAGGATATTTGCATATTTGGAATCAGACAAAAGCTTGATAACTAGGATCTATAGGAGAACTCAAATTAATCTACATGAAAAAAGCCAACAATCCCATATATCAATGGGCAAGAGACATGAATAGAACCTTCTCTAAAGAAGACAGATGAATGGCTAACAAACATATAAAAAAATGCTCATCATCTCTAATTATTAGAAAATGCAAATGAAAGCCACCCTGAGATACCATCTAACCCCAGTGAGAATGGCCCACATCAGAAAATCTCAAAACTGCAGATGCTGGTGTGGATGTGGAGAGAAGGGAACACTTTTACACTGCTGGTGGGACTATAAACTAATACAACCTTTTTGGAAGGAAGTATTGAGAGCCCTCAAAGCACTCAAGCTAGACCTCCCATTTGATCCTGCAATCCCATTACTGGGCATCTACCAGAAGGAAAAAAACCCTTTTATCATAAGGACAACAACTTACAATTGCCAAAATGTGGAAACAGCCTAAATGCCCACCAACCCAGGAACGGATTAACAAGCTGTGGTATATGTATACCATGGAATACTATTCAGCCATTAAAAAAATGGAGACTTTACAGCCTTTGTATTAACGTGGATGGAAGTGGAAGACATTATTCTTAGTAAAGCATCACAAGAATGGAGAAGCATGAATCCTATGTATTCAATTTTGATATGAGGACAATTACTGACAATTAATGACACAGTGGGGGATTGGGGAAGGGGAGAGCAGAGAAAGAAAGAAGGAGGGGGGTAGAGGAAAGGAAGAGCAGAGAGAGGGAAGGAGGGAGGGGTGGGGTCTGGGTGTGTGACACACCTTTTGGGGGCAAGGCACAATTGTAAGAGGGACTTTACCTAACAAATGCAATCAGTGTAACCTGGTTTCTTGTACCCTCAATGAATCCCCAACAATAAAAGAAAAAAAAAAAAAAAAAAGGAAGAAAATTGTCCTGTGCCATTTCCCTGATTCTTGCTGTTTGGTGGCCCAATGCCACGGCGCCAGCACTCCTTCTGGGCAGGGTGACGCCTGCAGCAATGCGTGCACTGGGAATAGGAGTT
>CAUYPK010041393.1:0-37702 GCA_963574355.1 Loris lydekkerianus
ACTACTAACCCACAAACACACTCAACACACAACCAGCCCCACCGCGGCGGGCGCGGCGGCCCCCCCCCCCATCTAGGACATTTTAGAGCCTGGATTCCAAATTTCAAGCCTCAGCTAAGCCCCTATACACTGCTGCTAAAAGATCCCCAAGCAACCTCCTAGACCCATACCAGCTTTGGTCAAGTTCTTTCCACTTGCTACAATCCTTGCTGTCCTAAGCACAGTCCTTCCTGATCTCTGCTATCCATTTTACCTCTCAGCGTCAAAACACCAAGGATGTGCAGTAGGGGTCCTAACACAGAAACCTCACAGTAATCATTTCCCAATGGCATTCCTCTTAAAAGAGATAGAATTCATAGCCCTAGTCTGGCTCCCTTGCCTCTGAGTGGTGGCAGCCACGTCCCTTCTTTTCCTGGAGACACGGAATGTTACCCACCATGCCCCCACATATCTATTTACCCCTCTTAACATTCCTTCCCTTTAAAGTACCAATACTTACCATCTTTAATCTCCACACCTCACTTACTCCAGCTCTTAATCCTCTTTGTAGAAAACCCAGACCTTCATTTTCTCCCATACGCAGCATATAACCCCTTAGCTCCATTCACTGCCCTCCACTCTCATGACTCTTACACTTCCCAGAACTCATTCCATGATTGCTGGTCTTTGATTACACCCTTTCCCCAACATCTCCCTCTTTCCCTTATCAAACCCTGAAGACACCTAGTTTATCAATGGCAGTCCTTCTAAGCCCACTGCTCACACTCCTGCCAAGGCAGGCTTTTATATTGCATCATCTTCCTGCATTATCACTTCTTTTACTCTGCCCTCTGGCACCTCCTCATAACAGGAAGAACTCTTTGCCCTCACTAAAGGCATAAAACTCACACAAGGCCACTCCATTAACATACACACAGATTCCAAGTATACTTGCCACATAATCCATTACCATGCAGCCATATGACAAGAAAGAGGATTCATTACCACCCAAGGCTTCTCTGTTATCAATACCACACCAACTAAAAACCTAACGGCAGCCACACTTCTAAAAGACGTAGCCATCATCCACTGTAAAGGCCAAGAAAATAAAACAGATTTAATTTCCAAAGGCAACCAAAAAGCCAATATAGGGGTCAGACAGGCAGCTCAGTGCCCTTACACCCTCCCCCACCCCAAAAGGCCTGTACATGTCCTTCAATAAATGCTCTCCAGTCTATACATCCAAAAAACAGGACAACTACCATCATCTTCCCACATAGAGAGGATGGTTCCTTCAACAGAGAAAATGTATCCTTCCTTCCTCCCAAACACAAAATATCTTCTCTTTCCTCCACAATAGCCTTCACTTTGGCTTCAAGCCTCTTGCACCCTTCTTTATCTGTTCCCTTCTCACCCACAACTATCTTCCCTTTCAGAACAGATAACCCAGTCTTATACAATCTGCACCCAGATTTTGCCCCAGGGAACTATAAAATCACCCCCTTTTCCCACACATCAGGCCTGGGGCCAAACCCCCAGACAAGACTGGCAGATTAACTTCACTCACATGCCTCCTGAATGAAAATATAAACTCCTTGTAGTTTGGGTTGATACCTTCTCAGGGTGGGTCAAAGCCTTTCCCATAACAGGGAAGAAAACCCAGGAAGTTGTCTCCACCTTCCTTCACCACATTATTCCTAGATTTGGCCTCCCCAGCTTCATTCAGAGTGACAGACAGCTTTCATTAGCCAGATCACCTCCCAAACTTTACAAACCCTAGGAATTCAATGGTGCTGACATGTGACTTACAGAGCCCAATAATGAGGGAAAGTGGAACAAATGAACAACATCTTTAAATAACATCTCACAAAATTAGTACTGCAACACAAACAAGATTGGATTAAACTCCTCCCCATTGCTTTACTTCACATTCACTCTACACCTCTTTTATACCCCTTTTGAAATAATGTATGATAGAACTATTATTCTGGGCCTGGGAATACCGCCCCCCCCCCCAACTCTATTGTAGGAAACTATTTTCCCATCCTCCAGGAAATCAGGGATGAACTTAGAAAAACAATAAACCAGCTCTTACCTCAGCCCTCAGAAGAGAAAGTTAGAGACCAATTGACTGAGGAACACGTTTTCCTCAAATCTCCCTTGCCCCTCAGGATTCTAACTCCTCACAGAACAAGTGCTCACACCATTCTATATAGCACCCCCACCGCCGTCCATCTCTTGAATTCCCCAGTCTGAATCTGCAAATCCTGAATAAAGCTGGGTCCTACAAAAAAACTTCCAAACCTGGAAGACCCCACTGGAAATTGCAAGAACTGTCCCCCAATATCTCAAAACTCACAAGGATCCCAGAAGAATCCACTAACCCATAAATGTGTATAATTCTTCCCCATTTCTTCTCTTTTCTTCATGACTTTTCTCAGGATACCTGAAGACTCTCACACGTTCAAAACTGGGGTGACCTCTTTGAAGCTTTTAAAGATCTGTGGCTATAAGCACCTTCCAAGACTTTCTTCCAAAGGAAACTCAATTTTTCTTCTTCCTATTTCTTTTCCTTCTGTCTACCCCTCCTGTCAGTTCTGGCCTTTCTCCCCTTCCCATTGACCCCTACTGAATACACAGGTTTTCTTGCTACCCAATCCTCATATATCCATGCGCACCTTACCAAGCCCCATTCCCATGTCAACTATGCCTGATTCTTACCGCAGACCCCCCCATTTTCACTAGCTATACTTACATGCTAGTATCTTGTTATGATTTTACCAAAGCATCTGAATGTTCTTATGGAGGAAAGAGGCACTGGACTGGTAAAGTGAAGAGTGCTACATGCCCCAGAGGTAAAGTCGGGACTACTATCTGCTGGACATATCTCTCACATGTAGAATTACCAGATGGAGGAGAAGTCCAGGACATAGCATGTCAGTAAGAAACAAAATAAATCATTAAAAAACTCTCTTCCAGTCTAACCCCTCTAACCTATAAAAGATTAGACCTCACTGGCCTGCAAGACATACAACAACATTCTCTTATTCCCTTTCAAACACCTCCTGCTCAGCTGCCCTGGACTCTTCCTCTCTCCTCTCCCCCTCCGGATGCTGGATATGACTTTCTCTAGAACAAAAGCTTTTCAATTCCATACTGGTACATGACACATATACTTCTTCCATTCCAGCAGAAATTAACATGTCTCTGTTGGCCCTATAACTGTGGACTTTCCAGCCCTAGCCTCCCCCAATTTAACCTGCTTCAATCTCACCAGTACAAGAGCCTCTATAGGTTTTATAAAGCCTGATCTCTGTTCTCTCAACTCAACTTTTCCTTTTTCTGGCTCTTCCTCTGCCCCTCCAAGAATATTTTTTCTCTGTGGCCACTTTGTCAATTGGTGCCTACACAATGAACATTCTAATCTTTGCACCCAAAATTTCTACATTCCCCAAATGTCTTCTTTAAATGACTCCTTTCTAACTTAGGTTCTGATACTCCAGGGGAAAAAAAAAAAAAAAAAAAAAAAAAGAGATGTCATCCTTCCTGTACTCCTTGGAGCAGGCATAATGACTGGAATTGGCATGGGCATTGCAGGCATTAGTACTTCAACCCACTTTTAGGACCAATTATCCCTACAACTTGATGATGACATGGAAAGAGTAGCAGACTCTTTAGTCACCCTACAATCCCAAATTAATTCTTTAGCTGAAGTGGTCCTCCAAAATTGCCAAACCTCAGATATAATTACAGAAGAAAAAGGGGGCATATATATTTTTGGGGAAGAGGAATGTTGCTACTTTGTTAACCACTCAGGAATAATTATGGGCAAAGTAAAAGAATTCTGAGAATAAATCAAACAGAGACAGTCAGACCTTGAAAATCTAATGTCTCTTCCTTATTCAAATCATGGCCTCCCTGGCTATTTTCTATGTTAGGGTCACTAATTATGATCTTTCTCATTCTCAGTTTTAGACCAGTAGTCCTCCACCTCATCTCCTGATTTATTGACTAGGCAGTAACCCCCAAACCAACTGCTTATATCCTCACCCTACATGGATATCAACCAGTTCAGACTGAAGACCCAGGAATGTTCCCGTAAACACTACTCCCTTCCCCTTCCCATTTCCCAGACAGGTAGCCCATGCCAACCTTCAATCTGTAGGAAGCAGTTAAAGAGACACCACACCCATCACCCTGCCTTCTTATAATAGACTAGAAAGACCGGGATGAATGTAGGGACCTACCCAAATAGAACTGTCCTACCCAGGAAGAAATGTGTGCATGAACGTTCTACCCAGGAAGAAATGAATGCACCAATACTTACCCCTCTTAACTTTTATATTCCCATCCATCTTAACCCATGTGCTGACTTCCTTTTCTAACTCAGCTGACTCATATCTGAGTATAAATAAGGGCTGTGTTGCCCACACAAAAACTGGACTCAGATTCCTGTCATTTCACATCTTGGAATAATCTCTCATTTTTGGTCTTTAACCTCTCACTGGATTCTTAACTACTTACTGTACAACACTGCCTCTTGAGGCATCTCATTCTGAAAATCTTAAATAAGAAGGTCTTTAAACAATGGAGTACCTAAATTTAGGGATGTTTCTACAGAATGACATACATTTGATATATTAGGCAAATAAAACATAAAATATATTATTTATAAGAACATTTATACAAAATGTTTGATATCTTATATTCAGCAGTAACTTTGTTACTTACGTTTGGTGATTTCGTCATTATTTTTTTTGAGTAGGTTTTAGGAGCCTACTGTGCAACATCCCAATTCTCTTTCAGGTTTCAATTCATCTATTTTTTTTTTTTCCAGATTATGACATTTCTTTCAACTGAAAGAATATTTTGATCTTTGAGAATGTGCTCAAGTTTGTTGGTTTCTAACTATAGTCAAATTTGGAGTGGCTACTATTGATTTTTAAGCCTGACTAGACAATTGAATTTTCTCACTGACCAGAGGCTATTAAGAATTTATTTGATTAGAGTTACTTGTGTTCATTTTTGTTCTGGGTTGAAAGATCACTTACTATCAACCTGCCATATCTGCTAAAAAATGTTCCTGAGGAAAACAACAAACTAAATTATACCAGTAAAAATACACACACACACACACACACACACACACACACACAGAGAAAGAGATTCATGCACACAAAAGCTAATTCTCCCATATTTTTCTGTTCATATATTTCTCGAACTTGTTTTTTTAAAAACTCACAAAATAGGGTGGCACCTGTGGCTCAAAGGGGTAGGGTGCCAGCCCCATAAGCCAGAGGTGTATTTCGGTGTGTGTGCACTGGATTTGAATTGCTTGAACACTGTGGAATTCGTACTTTAAAACCATGTCAGATTGTAGACTAAAAATTAAGCATCATAGCAAAAGCATTCCCTAAGTATCATCCAGTAATGTCTGGGTCTTCATATTACAAGCTCCACTGGTTTGTTCAAAGGATCCTAAAAGCACGATTCTTTTAAATGCCTCCATCTGGACTAGAAGGAAAATTAGAACATCCGTTTTCCACATCCATTTTCTGCTTCATCCTTTTGCATCCCTTGCCAGTTCCAAATTGAGCAATGCTCTTGAATTCTGTATTCGAAGAGGTTCTTAGTTCCCAAGTACTTTGGTTTTCTTTCCCTAATGTCAAGACAAAATTCAATCTGAAAATATACCACCAGCTCTTTGGTATAATTGGCTTCTACAAACTGAATGAACAAGTAGTTGTGACCAAATAAGTGTTTCCAATGAGTGTAAAGTGGATTGCTTGCCAAAGTTCAAATTTCTGTCAAATAGGCTCTTATATCAATTATTAGCCACACTGTTGAATAGGCCTCCAAAAAATAAATAATAAATAAATAAATAAAGGAAGGAGAAAGAAGTGTGATTTGTTTTTCTGACGATAAAACTCAGAAATCTCCTCTTAAGTAATGGCATCCTTAGTACACAAGTAAAGAGACAAATTAAGGATGGAAGATCCAGGGGAATACCAACCAGTGTTTCCTGAGAACAATGATTTTACCAAAAATGTCATCTTCTCATTCTCAGAAATCTATCAGACAGGCTCATGAATTAATCCAGCTGCACATTCCCCTTATTTCTATCTAACGCAAAATGAGGTTGGTTTGATTGCATTGCTCGGCAAGAAGAAACAGTTTAAGAAATAGGTAAAAATGAAAATATAGGGCAATTACCTTTTGTGTGTGTGTGTATTTTTGCTGGTTTAATTTAGTTTGTTGTTTTTCTCAGGAACATGTTTCAACAGATGTTGTGACAGGTTGACAATAAGTGATCTTTCAACCCAGAACAGAAATGAACAACGCAAGTAACACTAATCAAATAATCTCATTGTTACCTGAACATTCTTTTTTCTTTCCCAATATTCATCTTTAGTTACATATCATCAGCAACTTCTCAGAGTGTTGAAGTGAGAATTCTTTATAGAAACACATTCCATATGTTTTTATTTTAGTCTTCTTCTGGGAAGTTTTTCAGCCCCACAGACCCTCTTTTATTGTACTGCCACTTGGAAGGTCACCACTACAGTACTTTTGGCTAGATATCTTACATGCGTTGTCTTGAATCTCCACCAAACATCTGTACCATGGAATTTATTATGACTTTGATTCTACAAGTGAGAACTAAGGCTTATCAAGTTTAGTTCAATAGCATGAAGCTCATTAGTAAAAGAGCTACCCTCAAGCTAGACGTGTCACTAAACGTTAGTAGAGGCACATCTTTTATCCCCTTTTATAATCAGAGACAGAAAAGAAATTGAATGTTTTAGTCTGTAGATACTCTTCATTGTTTTAGACTGAGCCCCCATCATAGGCGTGTCAGAAGTCACACTATTTCAAACACATTCTAGAATCAGTCTGCAATTGCTAATTTCAAAAGATCACCAAGAAACACAAAACCCACTCCCACATATGGTTTCTATTCCCCCATCTCCCACATCAGACAATACGATAGACCACAAATGGTTTGTCCCATTTCCTAAAGGTGAGAATAATTTGAGAAGAGAAAAAAGAAATCTGAAAGGGAAAAAATAATAATCACAACAACAGACTAAGTCACTTAATCTGAATTCTGGGGTTCTGGCTAGTTCAAATAACTAATAAAGAAAATGGAAAGAATACAATTTGCAGCAATTTTGCAAAAGAGGAAAAAAACCTTACTTCACAAATAGCTCCAGCTTCATATCTAGCCAAGCAAGCAGCAAGGCAGAGGCAGATAATAATGTGATTACTCTGGTAATGATATGCATTAGATACATTATGGGAAACAATAATGCTCCCTACTGAATGCAGTCAATCCAGTTATTGATTTTTCTTAATGTTAAAAGTGCTACTCTAAAACTGAAAAGAGATATCCTTTATTTATTCTCTTTCTCTTTCAGTTTCCAAGTCCATAGATCCTTTGATGCAAAGTAGTATACCCAGATAATGGAGTAATGTATATCTAATCTGACACCTACAGGGCCAGGCTAATGTTCAGATAAAAACTGGTAGGATACTGCTGCTCATGGAAAAAAGCAATGTACAATAAGAAAAAAAAAACCATGAACTTTTCTTTCATTTTTGTTTGGCTTTGTTTTCTAAAGGATCCTTGCAGACCAAGCGTATTTTTCCTTTTAAAGCAGTATGGTAACATACTCATTAGTCCACATACTAGACCCAGCTGAGTGGTCTACATTAAAATATTCTTCTCCTTAGAAATATGTTTCATCTATTTAAACTTTTAATACATCACCATTTTAAAGGAAACAGGTACAATCCACACGCACCTGGATATAGTTCTCTTCTGTGTTCCAGGAAGCCAAACCAAAATGAAATTGTTTAAATCACATTCCCCTATGTGAACTCACACCCACTCACCCTTCCTCATCCTTTCTGTCCTTTATTCTGCACTCAATAGCACCTAGAACCACGTATTTCTAATGAACATCAGAAAATAATGTTTCAATAAAAGGCAATATAGTATATCCTGACTTGTTTTGTCATTTCACACAATAACTTTATTTATTTGTTTTTTTATTAAATTATAGCTGTGTACATTGATATGATCATGAGGCATCATACACTAGCTTCATAACCGTTTGACACATTTTCATCACACTGGTTGACATAGCCTTCCTGGCGTTTTTTTAGTTATTGTGCTAAGACATTTATATTCCACATTTACTAAGTTTAAGATATACCCTTGTAAGATGCACCACAGGTGTAATCCCATCTGTCCCCCTCCCTCTACCCACCTCCCCCCTCCCTCTTCTCCGTTTCCCCCTTCCCCCTATTCTTAGGTTGTAACTGGGTCATAGCTTTCATGTGAAAGCCCTAAATTAGTTTCATAGTAGGGCTGAGTACATTGGGTACTTTTTAGTTTTGATTTTTTTCAAGTAAATAATTAAGCAAAAATTATAAATAGACTGATGTCATAGGTCCCCTATATGACTGATCTGTTTTACCAGAAAAATCAAACAATGTATCTGTACCAACCTTTGGCTGATAATCTGATGCTCATTTCCCTCATTCATCTCATGTTCCCACTGCCTTTTCTTTTCTTTTTCTTTTCTTTCTTTCTTTTTTTTTTTTTTTAACTCTAGAGAAGAATAAAAAGTGTTTCTTCTTGTCATTTTCATTTGGCCAATTTCATTTAAACTGCCTCCAGAGGATTTGAAATAGCATGTCCAGAGCAAGAGACATACCATCCAGTAACACAGAAACTAAAAAGCATCTCAGTACCTTTCTATGCTTAAACAAAGGAAATCGCATGTGGATTTCTAATGAGGCTTTGATGAATTTTAGACATGGAAAATCAAAACTAAAAGGTAATTATATTTTATTAATATACTCTAAATGAGATCTCTAAGTATCTTAAAATTAATTATTAAGAGTGAAAATTTTGCTTTATTTTTTAAGATCTTTCCACATGACAAACTTTTCATTTGGCCCATTGTCTGTTGGCCTAAAACTATTTAAGTGAATAAAATAAAATATTTTGGCCTCGTATAGAAAAACAAATAGCAATAGGAATTAATTATTCAGTGTTTCTAAATGGCTCTAGGTCCATTTAAGCTTATTTCTGCCAAATTTTAATAGGAAAATGTGACGTCTAAGGTGCTTAGAATAAAAACAGTTCTTTTTTTCCCTCTGTCCACCAAGACCACCATTTTCCTCTTCTATTTGTCAGCCTTTGAGAGTGAGCAACTAATTCAGAGATCTTGTCATTTAAATCATTTTCTACGGAGAATCTCTTTGTGTTTTTTCTCCCTTTTACACTTGAAAATCCTCTTCAGAAGATCTTTCCATGACCTTTCCTTTGGAAAAAAGTATTCTTAAGACTATTATTTATGTACCCAAATTGGCTGAAGAGCTATTTTCTCTATATTGTCAAACCCTGTGCTGCAAATATTAGAAGACCTTTATTATAAGAGTCCTGTAAGTCAGTTCACTTATCAAATGAACAAGGTAGAAGTTAATGCAAAGTCAAAATACTGGCAGCAACTGATTATCTTTTGCTGAAATAAATAAAATTAAGTGGATATGCAAAAAATTCCATAACAAAAGCCTGAGATAGTAGGATATTACTGCTTTCAAGTTATTACATATCTCTATAAAGGTGAAGACCATAAATGTATCAACAATCAGATAATATCGATAGCAATACAAGTATATCCAAATAAATGATTTTGGTTTTACTTATTTCTCATTTTTGCCTAAAGTTATAAAAGAGGAGAAAGTAACCTAATTATATATCTTTTCTACCTAGCAAAGTATAGGATAGTTTATTAAAGATAGCTATTTATTAATTTATTTGCTATTTTGATGATTAAATGATATATTTTATACTTAAGAGTTTTATACCATTAATATTTATTTCTTATACTTTCATAGCACTGATTTGTTCATGCATTTAATCCACACAATAGCTTCTAGGGACATAGCAATAACCAAAGGGACCAAGTGCCTGCTCTTATGAAGTTTATGTTTTATTGGGTAGAGCAAAAGCAACTCAATATGTTATACAGTGGTAACACAGCACAAAGCAGTCTAAAGGGATAAAAACCAACATGGGTAAGAGTGGTGGGGGGGGGCCTTTTATGTAGGACCTTTGTGATGAAGTCTTATTTGAACAGAGATGTGAAAGAAGTAAGGGAGTGAGGCATGTTGGTGTCTGCAAGATCATTCCAAGCATGATCAGTGTGTTCTGGAAAGAGCAATGAAGCCAGTAGGCTGGAGTAGGATGAGGTGGGAAGATGAGATAAGAATGACAAGGTGTGTATGTGTGTGTGTGTGTGTGTGTGTGGGAGGAGGGGTCAGATCCTGTAGTACTTCCTGGTCTCTTGGTCTTACCACACAGCTGTCCTCCTCAGAGAATCAGTGTAGTTTTTGCTTTGCCTTATAGGCACTCTTTTGTAATACTCTTCTTTTCTTCAACTGAACTATTAATTAGTAGCCTTTATCAGTGCTTTAGCAGTAATTATGAAAAAAAGTGAAGTTTATGATACTCTCCCAAAGGTATTACTTGTCCATCATCACAGTGAAAGTGTTTTCAATAACTTATTGGAGATGGAGAAATGGAGGTCTCACAGCACAGAGTGCTTTATCCAGAACCATAACACCCAGGAACATTACAGCTAGTTGTACCACATGACTTCCACCACACTTCCTGCCTCACAGTATGCTCGACCAATTATGTTATCTTTCCCATTAGAAACTTCTACGACAGTGAGAAGGCTCAGTTCAGAAAGATATCACATCACAAAGTCACCAAACAACATAAATGTAATAGATGTGAAGTACTATGTATGTATCGAGATACTCAGAAAAATAAAATTATTTCAGAGGAGAAAACTTTTCTCAGAGCTATGTTTTTAATAGAAAATATTTAAGTGTTTATAGCTAAAAAAAATCTGTGTTACATGGATTAAATGTGTTTTTTTTTTTAAAGTTTACTTTAGAGAATATGATTCCAAATTTTTTACACACACACACAAAGGAAAAAGAAAAAAACTCGTTAAAAAATAAACACTCACTAATTCTTACATATCAACTTAGCTTAAAATGAAATGGCCATTTACAATTGCCAAAACATAAAAACAGCCCAAATGCCCACCAACCCAGGAATGGATTGACAAGCTGTGGTATATATATATACCATGGAATACTATTCAGCCATTAAAAATGTGGAGACTTTACATGCTTTTATTAACCTGGATGGAAGTAGAACACATTATTCTTAGTAAAGCATCACAAGAATGGAGAAGCATGGCTCCTATGTACTCAATTCTGATATGAGAACAATTAATGAACTAGTACATCGTGGGGGGTGGGGGAAGGGGACAGCAGAGAGAGGGAAGGTGGAAAAAGGGTGGGGGGTTACCGTGTATGGCACACCTTTCGGGATCAGGATACAATTTTAAGAGGGACTTTACCTAACAAATGCAATCATTATAATCTGGTTTTTTGTAGCCTCAATGAATCCCCAACATTAAAAAAAAAAAAGGTGGGCAAGGCCTGTGGCTCAGTGAGTAGGGCGCCGGCCCCATATGCCCAGGGTGGTGGGTTCAAACCCAGCCCTGGCCAAACTGCAACAAAAAAATAGCCGGGAGTTGTGGCGGGGGCCTGTAGTCCCAGCTACTTAGGAGGCTGAGGCAAGAGAATCGCTTAAGCCCAGGAGCTGGAGGTTGCTGTGAGTTGTGTGATGCCACGGCCCTCTACCAAAGGGCCATAAAGTGAGACTCTGTCTCTATTTAAAAAAAAAAAAGAAAAGGTACATTTTATAACACATCTCCAGTAGCCTTGACCATGTGCCATTACCACACCTTTCTGAATGACTGTTAATAGACAAAAAACACATAATAGCAAGGCAACAAATACAATTTGTTCCTCAACTCAAACATCTAAAATTAAAAAAGTTGAGTGAGTGACATAAATTAGCAGGAACTTCCACAAATATTGTGTTCACAGCTAGAAAACATTCAAATATTTTTAGCAGGAAAAATCTACATGCTCGCTAGCCAACACACTTAATTAAATTTGTAAGGGTCACATCAGAGGTAAAGAATATTATTCACACCAGTAACACAGTAGGAATACTAATTCATTCAAAGGGGTCTCAGTTGCCCTTTCAGTTTCACCCTTTCTTACAGAAATTCTTATTATTTGTCAGAATAAAAATATCAAGCTAAGCAGATCTACTAACTCCTAACACTTATTTGAGCCTAATTTGAATGTCTCATAAAATCATCCATTACTATGGGCAGTAAGTACATTGAAGCTTCAGCCATCTGGTCACATCTAAATACAGGAGGATATTGTTTGTTTATTGGAAAAAATTGTATCCCAAGGAAATGTGTCTTTGCCATTTGCTCAACACAATTAATACTCTGAGTACAGTACTTTTAGAATGCTTCATAGCTACAGGGCGGGAGTTACTGATTTAAATATTACAATAAACAACTGTTAAAAACCCTTTTCACAATTCACCACCATACTCTGATAATTATTTCAAGCACATTGCCCTTTTATGACACCTTTTTCCTGTCTACCTGCTACTAGACACAAGCTAGTACTTAATGTTTATGGCTTAGGTTCTACCATGAACTAAGCATGATCACAATTTTCTATTGAATAGATTAAATTCATTTATATCTTGAAATTGTCAACATTTGCCAATAGGTTATTGGTGTTCTGGAACTCCTCTGCACTGCTTGATTCTTAGGTGGAGAGTCAATAGAAAAGAGCGTGGAGCCATGGAAATGTGTGGAGTTCAGTTAAAAGTCTAGATTCTAACAGTTGTCTGAAATCTGGCAGATTGCTTAATCTTACTGAGCCTCAGTTTAGTCAGTGGTTTAACATGTTGATAATAGTCAAAGACACGAAACTATTAACACTCCAGACAAAAATGTGAGAAAAACTTTTAATGATACTGGACTGGGTAAAGATTTTATGAAGACGACCCATTGCCAATTGCAGCAACAACTCAAATACATAAATGGGAACTGATCAAGCTTAAAAGCTTTTGAATAGTGAGGGACACAGTAAACAGAGCAAATAGGCAACCTTCAGAATAGGAGAAGATATTCATATGTTAAAAATCTGAAAGGGGGCTGATAACCACTATCAGTTTGCTCAAGCAAATCAACAAGAAAAGGGGAAACAACCCAATTAATCACTAGGCAAAAGATATGAACAGATCCTTCTTCCAAGGGGACAGATAAATGGACAACAAACACATTTAAGAAATGCTCACCATCCCTAGACATCAGAGAAATGCAAATCAAACCTACCTTGAGATATCACCTAACCATAGTGAGAATGGCCCACATCACAGAGTCTTAAAGCTACAGATGCTGGCAAAAGTGCAGAGTGAAAGGAACTCACACACTGTTGGTGTAAGGCAGATTAGTACAGCCCTTTATGGAAAAAAGTATGGAGAATGCTCGAAGAGCTAAAAGTAGACCTTTCATTAAATCCCTCAATTCCATGACTAGGTATCTACCCAGAAGAAAATAATTTTATCATAAGGACATTTCTACTCTAATGTTTAGCAGCTCAATTCATATTGCAAAGATGTAGACACAACCCAAATGCCCATCAACCAGTGGATGGATTAATAAACTGTGGTATACACATACACACACATACCCCACCCACACCATGGACTACTATTCAGCTATAAAAAGATCCTTACATATTTTGTGTTTACCTGAATGGTGTTGAAGACTGTTATCACTAGTAAGTATCTCAAGGATGGAAAAGCAACCACCCTATGTACGCAATACTAATCTGAAACTAGTAGATGAATAACTCCATGCCACATGGGGAAAAAAATACAATTAAATTCAAATAGGGTAGAGAGGGGAAAGGGGAGTGGGCTTAGCAATGGGTACAATGTAGGGGTATATGGTACATCTCCTGGGAGAAGGACTCAACTACAGCTCAGATGCTACCTACCAAATGCAAACAATGTAACCCAATAGGTATCCTTACATTAATCTGAAATTTTTAAAAATGGGGAAAAAAGATAAGTGGTTTCCAGTGGCTATGGTGGCAGTAGGATAAAAAAGCGGAGCACAGTGTAGGATAGTATGATACTGCAGTGGTAGATACCTGCCATTATACATTTTTCCAAACTCATAGAATGTACAGCACCAAGCCTGAATCCTAATGTAAACTATAAGGCCTTGGGCGACAATGTTGTGTCAGTGTACATTAAGCATTTGTAACAAATGTACCAATCTGGTGGGTATTGATAAAGGGGGAGGCTGTGCATGTGTGGGGAAGGCTGTACATCTGTGCCTTTCACACAACTACTGTGAACCTACAACTGCTTTAAAAACAAAGCCTATTAAAAAACAAATAAGCAAAACTATTCCCTATCTCAGAATTGTGGTTGGCTTAAATGAGACCATGTACATACACTTACATGCATTATACTTTATAAACATTATATATGCAAACTTTATATGATGCATGAATGTATAACATTATGTAAGTATTGTTTTACATGTGCATATATACATGATACTAATTACAAACAGAGACAATCCTTCGGTTATAGACAACCCAACTTATAGCATTCTGTAATTACAAATGGGCCCCCAAAGCTCCCCACAGGGATAATTTATGATTAAATTAATAATTCAGGAATTAGCTCCTTATGCACATGTACACAAACCCACATGGTGTGAGTGGTTCCTTGACATGGCATCCTTCTGCTAGTAGCTAGTCTCATTGTTTAGATGGTCACTTACACACAGCACCACTTTTGTGTTAACTTTTTAATTCAATTTTGTGAGTGTGTGTTTACCCTTATGACCATGCCTCCAATGTGAAAGTCTACTGCAAATCCAGATGAGCCTGCAGTGAAGAGAAAAGTGATTACAATGGAAATGAAAGTAGAAATAATTAAGCTTTTGGAGAAGGGCCAGACTCCATATTCACTGTGAAAGTGTTAGGCTTCAGTTGCTGGACTATTGGAACAATTATAAAGAATAAAGTGAGAATAATGGAGCATACAAAAGGCAATGCTCCAACGAAAGCATCAATTATTACTAAGCAGAGTAGTGGATTAATTATTGAAATGGAAAAGTTATTATTGATTTTGATCAGAAGATCAAAATATGTGTAACATTCTCATTAGCCTGGCACTGATGCAGCATCAGCTGTGTTAACCTTCAATATTCTTTTCTGAAATTCCTCTTTATCTTCTATCTAAACGTTTTGTATGAGATTGTTTTTATGTTCTGCTTGTTCAAATTTAAAAAAAGAGCACAAAATATAGTTGTAGTTTTGGTTATTTCTTACAGTAAAGGGGTATTATTGTTATTATAGTATTACATTGTATTATTACCACATGTGAGTCATAATATTTTCATTATTATTATGATTATTGTTACTGCTCCTACTGCATATGCATTATAAATCTGACCTGAAGATTTTCTCAGGGCTGCGTATCGCCTCTAACCTGGGGACAGCCTGTGTGTGTGTGTGTGTGAGTGTGTGTGTATTCTTCTATTTCCCAAGGGTACATATCATCTGTAAATGTCACACAAAATCGTCTTAGGTCCACAAATTCCAAATGGATTGGTTTAATATGATCCTAAATCACAAAATCTAAGTCAAACAGTAAGTCAAAAAAGTGATTGCACTCACCAAATATTTTGACATTAACTACCACATGCATTAGAAAATTTAGTCTTAAGTTTGTCTCTAGATCATTTGTAATACTGATTTCCTTTCTTACTATACTATCCTTAGAAACATTTCCTACCACCAATTTATTTCAACTCAATAAATACACAGAATCAATTTTATAAAGAATATTACAAAGTCCTAAAGAATAGAAAAAAAATAGGAAAACATTTTCTCCTGAAAGATAAGTAACTCTACCTTAGAATTATTGTACACTCATCCTACTATTCCACATCACTAACATTAAAGGATTATACATATGGACAAATGCTTATCATAATTCATCACCCTAGCTCCTTCGTATTGATTTCAAAGCATTGCTTCAAAAAGAAACCATAAATAGTATAATCAATTCCCTGACACAAAATAATTTAGACTCTATCATTTTACTGCTTTGTACCTCAATGTATCCATTTGGAAAATGATGAGCTTAGAATGTCCAATATATCCTATAGTTTTATCCATAAATATAATTTTTTTTTATTTTAAAATATTTCTTCAATTAAAATGTAAATTTGTTAGCACTTGCCTAAACATTAGAATATTCCAATCAGATATGTTGACTTGTTATAATGTTTTGGGACTGAGAACAGTTTTTTTCTGGAAGTAATCATATAACAAGTAGATTATAAAATGAACGAAGACTCATTAAAAATACAAGAAGAGCAATTAAAACTGGGAACTAGGACATTATGAGAATTTTTTTTTTTTGAAAACGTATTCAATTTAAATATGCTGAGTATTTCCTACCATAGCATATTAGGAATTTTTTTCTAAATGGTTATAATCATAATCGCTTTATATAAAAAATTTCCTAACATTTGCTTTGTAATGATCTAACATTGGGAATTACAATGGAAAAATGCTGGAAATTTTTCTAGTTAGAACACATATAAGATAAGGAACATTGTACATATTTTAAATGTAAATAAATAAGTTTACTGGAATTTGATTTGTATTGCTATTCAGATAAAAGATGTTTCAGAATGTCTCTTTCAGTACTCACAGTTTATTTTTAGAAAAGATAATATAAAATCCTAGTACAAAGGTAAGGATAAACCTGCCTAAATTGACTTCTATTTAAAATCACATTCTCCCCCATTGCTAAATGTACACACACAGGCCACAAAATTGTGAGTGGAGGGTGTGTATATTTGGGAGTAGGTGTGTGTGTGTGTGAGAGAAAGAGAGAGAGAGAGAGAGAGAGAGACTGACTCATGGTTGATGTAAAGAAAAGATAAAACTGCCAGGGAAAAGTCTTTACTCATATGCTTTGGGTAAAGAGAGTGACTATTTCATTATACGTGCAATTGTCATTTCAAAGCCCTGTCTCTAGTTTCTTAAGGCTCTGGTACCTCTGTGATATAACTAGATGGAGATCATTCTGCTGTGACCAAGTTACATCTCAATACAGAACTCTCATTTTTCATGTCTCCTGCTTAAAAACAAACATCGAGCTCCAGAGAAAGACATGCATTTAGCTGATATGAACCTAGAGTAGAACAGTAGCATTTTCAGAAATGAAATGAACAGTTTTCAAAGGATTCACATCTTAAATTTGTATTTGCAAAGAGCATTCTAAAATCTTACTCTTTGCAATATGAATTAGTTTTTCTCTTCCAAGGCAGGTCAATATTAAGTTGTTGGTGATTCTGGTTTAAATGGCAATTTGGAGGTTAGGGGGGCAGTAACAATTATTTCCTTCTGAATTTCTCATCTAATAGCTAAATTTCTTGCTTTTCACTTGAACATTGTGCTTAAGATTTTTTTATATTTAACAAATAAAAATTCAAAAGAAATTGATTACATGACCTAATAATTCACATGTAATCAGAACACTGCCCAAGAATGTTATCTGGGATGAAATCAAACTGCAACTTTATTTTGCCTCCCAGTGACTATATCAAATTTGTCCTGTGTGAAAAGCAACTACCTTTACTGGTTGATAAAAGATAGTTCTACAATAATGATTATATTAGAAAGCCCTGTATTGATTCAGTAATTAGATATATCCAATCCAAGTTATTAATTCAACATTTCAATCTCTTTTTCACTTATTTTTTTCCTCTTCAGCTAAGGCCTATATTTGGTAACCTGCTGGCCTTCAGGAAAAGGAGGTAGTTGACTCCTTCTCTCTTTCTCAAATCACCTGCTGCTTTTAAATCTCACGAAGGTCAAAGAGAACAGGGGAAGCGAAGCCAAGATAGGAAAAACTTTGCTTGTCTCTGTGGCAGGTGGATGTCAAAGCAGGAGCTCTGCAGTGGGCTCCTGTCCCACCTCTCTCATTGCAGCCTTCTGGCCATTTCTCCCTCCTTAACCCTGGTTCTCCAGTTACACACAACTTAACACTTGCTATCAGAGTCTTCTGATCTTCCAGAAGGGCTGCATCGGTAAGATTAAACCCCAGGTCAGATCACTCTTCACCATGCTCACTGTTAAGTGTGGTTGGTTACTTCCTGAGCCCAGCCTCCTGCTTTCACACTTTGCCTTGCCAAATTCAGCTTTTGCTTTCCCTGGCACAGTCAGGCATCCACACAGGGTTCCTTAGTTGAAGGAGATGTGCATCAAGCCCCCCCAAAAAGTCCTGTTGAAGTCCCTGTCTTTACCTTTCACAATAAGGAGGTGGTATTCTCTCAACTGTTTCTAGGCATTAATTCACACCCAAGAGACACAAAAACAATCTTTATCTATCTAATATGATGATTTCTCCAACATGTTTTCACACTAACTTAAGGAAATGACAATTTTGTTGTCTTGGTGCCTGAGCAGAAACTTTAATTTTATCTTATTACAATTATGCATGCAAAAGATATCTGACATCTAGGAAGGGAAGAAATATCTGACACATAGCATACCTGCACTTAGTGTTAGTTGCTATGATTGTCATTATCACCACCATCAACATAATACTTATCACCTAGGGAGAAGTATATCCCATTCTTACCTGAACTGCTCACTTCTACATGAATGTAGAAACTTTATTTACAAGTGTAAACAACTGGAAACAATCCAAAAGGCCATGAATGATAACAAGATAAACAAATTATTGCATATTCCTATAATGGAATGCTGCTCAACAATAAAAAAGACTATTGATACCTACAACATTGATACCTACCTACAAGAAAATAATTATGACGAGTGATAGAAGTCATAGTCAAAAAGGAATCATACATAAATGTCTAGAAAATGCAAATTAATTTGCAGTGAATGAAAACAAAAGTTGTTGCTTGCAGAAGGAGAAACTGTTGGATAGGGAAGGGTAGGTAACATTACCAAAGGCAGAGAGAAATTTTAGAGATGATGGATATGTTTATTAATGTGGTTATGTTGCTGGCTTTGTTGGTATAAACATATTGGAAAATAAAATTGTACATTTTTAAAAACATTCAATTTATTGCGTGTCAATTATACCTCACTACATTTAAAAAATTTAAACAATGTTAAAGAGTAGAGCACCATTAAACAGTACCAAAACACTATAATGTTTCCTTAGAGTCTTCTTAGGCTGGCTTGTGATCATTACATTACCGTCAGGGAATTGGTCCATCTTTCCATTGATCTAATAGTCAAGTTTAACAGGTAACACGTTTAGCTTATTTCTTATTTGATTTATTTCTAAGAATTTTTGTATATTTTATTACTAATTTAAATATAAGGATTTTCTTAAGATATTCTATCTGATTTATGTATTTTATATAAATATCACTAACACTGTGTATTTATTTTTAAATTTGGTATTTTCCTGGAAGTACACACAGCTATTCAGTTGATTCTTGTGGTTTTAAGGGAAATATACTTGACATTTTTACCTTCTAATACACTTCAATGAGTATTTTCATTAAAAGATTAAAAGAGGTATTTCAGTCACTGTTGTACTCTGAAGTTCAGCTAAAAATCCTTTGCTGGTATTTTTATAATCATATTTATATTCCTATAGAAAAGCTATAAGGAAAATATATCTGCCTTTATGTGATAAATGGTTATACTACTCTACTCTATTTTTAAGACCAAGTCTCTTATATGTCTCTGTGGACCCAATGAGTTAGACAGAAATTACAGCATAAAGATTCCTCTTGCATAAAACTGATGAAATTTACAATCCTATTTTTTTTTATTTTTTTTTTCTATTATAGATAAAAATATGCACCATAGATGTGGCCCAACCCATCACCCTCCCTCCACTCAGACCTCCCCCCTCCCTTCCCCTTCCTTGGTCCTTTCCTCATAGTCTTGTGGTATAGTTGGGTTATAGCCTTCATGTGAAAATTAGCTGATGTTCTTAAAGATGCAGTCAGAACAGATATAATGAAGATGTAATATAGGAAACTTTTGCCATAAGGAAGAAAGCTCTCAATTTGAAAATCAATGAGTTTCATCAAGTACTAGGCACAATCAACAAAAAGTGGTAAAACATTTTCCATTTTCAGTGTCAAGAAATAATTAAACAAGCAGAAAGAAAACAAGGCTATGAAAAAAATCTTACCTACAAAGAGAGAAGAAATATTTTAGTTGGTGACTCCTTTTCTTGACAAAATAAGATGTGTAAGACTTATATAAGTATATAACACATCATATACTGTTTTTTTTGTTTTTTTTGGTTTTTTGCAGTTTTTGGCCAGGGCTGGGTTTGAACCCGCAACCTCCAGCATATGGGGTTGGCACCCTGCCCTTTGAGCCACAGGCACCACCCTATATACTTTTAAAGTAAAAACTTATAAGACAATTGAACTACTGTTATGGTTGAACAAGTTGGGCTTATTACTCCTTGCTGCTAGAGAAAACTCAACATCATAAGGAACCATGAGATGTCTCAGTAAGAATAAAACAAAGAACCAAATTGGAATTTGGAATTCCAAAACAAAGAATCCAATTTGGAATTTGGTTGGGTGATTATAGGGCAGATCTTAAGAAGCAAGGATTCACTCTAGATTGAGATTGGGTGCTATCAGAAATTCTATGAAGCAATTCTTTGAGTAGGTATCTAAATAAATCTTATCTATAAGGAGGCTGATGGGCGGCGCCTGTGGCTCAAAGGAGTAGGGCGCTGGCCCCATTTGCCGGAGGTGGCGGGTTCAAACCCAGCCCCGGCCAAAACTGCAAAAAAAAAAAGAGGCTTAATTAGAACAAGTCTAAAATCATATTTAATAATAAGTAAAGCTACACAGCTATGGTTTAACAATTAAAAAATTTAAAAAAAAAAATAAGTAAAGAAGTAACAGTCAATCATTAATGGAGATATGGAAATCTTTAGTATTTTGTGGTTAACATAGTGGTCTTGTTTTTATCTATGCTTAGGCAAAATTATTAAGTACCCTTGTTTTGTCTTGCTTTATCTTGTTCTCAGAGAAACCTTGTCTGAAGGTTGGTATTTTATGATAATTTTTATGTCCAATAAGAGAATAACATGGGACAGTTGTGTCAGGACAGCTTTAGGATATCAGGAGTTGCTCTTTTCCCTTTTTATTTTTTCCATCAAGGAATCTATATACCTAGTAAAACTGGTCATGTATAAACACAAATGAAAGATTTTCAGATATGCAAAGGCTGAAGAGTTATACTAGCCACATGCCTCTCTAAAAAATTAGAGAAATACACCAGTGAACCATTCTAGGATGAAGTATTCAAAAGGGATAGATAGAGATAGGTACTAGAGTCCTTCAAACATAGAATTAAGCCTAAATAGCTGTGACAAATGTTATTTTAAAACAGAAGGCAGATAGAAAGAAAAGATAAAATTAATAAATTTGAACTCAAAAATTCAGATTATGCCAAATAAACGATATTAGGGATATAGGTAGAAACAAGGAATGAATACCATTATTTTATTATACATATTGAAATTTACAGAAATAAATTTATTTAAAACTTAAAAGTACCACTAGCAAGTAAAAAAAAAAACTTATATAACTTACAAATACTTGATAAATAAAAATCAAAGCACAAATACTACAGTAAGATAAACAAGGGAAATGTCAAAGCAGCAAAAAAAAGTTACAAAATAATTAATAATGCTGTAGGAAATGCCAAAGGTATCAAATAGTAATAGGATGATTTTAATTAAGAAAGGCAAACAGTATAAAAGCAATTTAGGTAATGAAATTTTGTCACACACATATGTTCAGAGAGTGCCAAAAAATGTATACACATTTTAAGAAAGGAAAAAACTGTATTAAAATTATAATGCTCCATATATACTGATAAGAAAAATACAAGTCACATTGAAGACTTCTTGTAATTGTCTAACATTAGGAATTAACTTGTTTTGGGGTGTTTGTTTTTGTTTTTTGTTTTTTTTTTTTTGAGACAGAGCCTCAAGCTGTTGCCCTGAGTAGAATGCTGTGGCATCACAGCTCACAGCAACCTCCACCTCTTGGGCTTAAGCGATTGTCTTGCCTCAGCCTCCCAAGTAGCTGGGACTACAGGCATCCGCCACAACACCCAGCCATTTTTTGGTTGTAGTGTCATTATTGTTTGGCAGGCCCGGGCTGTATTCGAACCCGCCAGCTCTGGTGTATGTGGCCGGCACCTTAGCCACTTAAGCTACAAGCCAATAGTTTTTTTCCTTTCTTAAAAATGTGTATACGTGTTTTTCACACCTGCTATCTATATGTATTTGCCCAATCTGCACCCTTTATTCCCTTAAGTCCATGGAGATAATGGCTGAATATAAAATAAAAATTCTAAAATTGTATATGTAAATATAGCCAAAGGCACCTAACCTCAAATAATCACCCAAATAATAAAGCTTTGCCAGAATGCCTAATTGAAGAATCATAATATTTTAGAGAATAACCCATACCTCAAACTGTGTTACAGCAGCATAGCGGACTTCTCCAGAGGGCGTAGTATATTTACTTCTATAGAAACCTTTCATTTTGTCATTCAACTCTCCAACAAAATCTATCTTTAAGGTTCCTGTACCTGTGATTGAAGATAAATAAAAACCACACTTTTATGGAAATGATAAGTGCAATCAGTTATCAAAAATATGTCCAAAGACACTATTCAGTTAGCTATTTACATTGTTCAAATCATTCCTTCCTTTCTCAGATAGTCCTCCTGGCACTGGAAAGAATATAGCATATACCAAATTACAGACTAATCCTAAAATAATTCTTTTTTTTTTTTTTTTTTTTTTTAGATAGAGTCTCACTATGTTGTCGTTGGTAGAGTGCCGTAGCATCACAGCTCATAGCAACCTCAAACTCTTGGGCTTAAGCAATTCTCTTGCCTCAGCCTTCCAAGTAGCTGGGACTACAGGCACCTGCCACAACGCCTGACTATTTCTTGGTGGTAGTTGTCATTGTTGTTTGGCAGGCCTGGGCTGGGTTCAAACCCACCAGCTCCGGTGTATGTGGCTGATGCCCTAGCCACTGAGCTACAGGAGCCAAGCCCCTAAAATAATTCTTAAGGTCATGTTTATGGTGACCGCTTAGAAAGTTCTCTAAGTTTATTAACTTGGTGTCAAATTACCAATACATGAAAATAAGAACAGGAATAAACATTTGTTGTTAAATGCCTAATGTGCTATTGTGCAGGTTGCTTTTAAAATATTTATAGCTATTTATAAATTTGTCCCCATTTTTTCGGGTGAGAAAACTGAGGCTGAAAAGCTGGAAAAACTTGCCCAAGGTCATACAATTAATAAGTAGCAAGAATGGGATAAAATGGCAATCTGGAGTTCATACTCTGCCAATTACACCACATGTATCAGTTATTTTAGAAAACCTGCACAGGAAGAGAAATGTGGCCAATTACTCTCATTATCAAGACAAGAAACTATATGTTCAATCCAAATGAAACATTGACTATATATTTTTATAAGGATAGTATAGGGAAGAACAATGATTTAATTAGCAAAAGGACATTAAAAAAACTTTTTTTCCCCTTTGGAGACAGGGTCTCGCTCAGAGGAACTATAGGGCAGTGGTGTAGTCATAGCTTACGGTAACCTCAAACTCCTGCGCTCAAGTGCTCCTCCTGCCTCAGCCTCCAAAGTAGCTGAGACTGTAGGCATGTGCCACCATACCTGGCTAATTTTTCTAGTTTTTTGTAGAAAGGGGATCTTGCTCTTTCCCCAGGCTAGTCTTGAACTCCTGGCTTCAACCAATCCTCCCACCTCGGCCTCCCAAAGTGCTAGGATTACAGGTGTGAACCACTACACCCAGCTCATAAAAATGAACTCTTAAAGTTTTCTCAAAAATTTGAAATCTGATAGTGAAGAAATACATATAATCGATAATTATTAAATGCAAAAAAGAGTGCAAGCTAGTATTGTTATATAAGAGTAAAATTGATTTAGACAAAATGTGAGTTTTTTTTATATGTGAGGTTTTGTGACTATATATACTTTCATTTTAAGACAGAAAAAAAAATAATAATTACTATCTAGTAGTCATCTCCTACATTCAGATGCATGGCAAAATAATAATCCCATTCTACAACTTCCAAATCAACTCATGAAAAAACACACAGAGATGGGACAGTGCTTGTGGCTCAGTGGATAAGATGCCGGCCCCATATAAGTAGGGTGGTGGGTTCGAACCTGGCCCTGGCCAAACTGCAACAAAATGTAGACCGGCATTGTGGCAGGTGCCTGTAGTCCCAGCTACTCGGGAGGCTGTAAGGCAAAACAATTGCCTAACCCCGGGAGTTGGCAGTTGCTGTGAGCTGTGACGCCACGGGCACTCTACCAAGGGCGACAAAGTGAGACTCTGTCTCAAAAAACAAACCAAAACAAAACAGGGAGGTGCTAGCTTTGTACTTAATCCTTTTTCTTTTTTTTTTTTTTGCCAGGGCTGGGTTTGAACCCACCACCTCTGGTATATGGGGCCAGCGCCCTACTCCTTGAGCCAAAGGAGCTGCCCCTGTACTTAATCCTTTCACAGTACCTATTTAATCATAAGATTTCAAGAATGAGAGTCTAACAAATCAAAGATACGGCACATATATGACTGTAAAGGGATTAGCCAATTATACCAAACTATTTTTTTTTTTTTCCTTGAGACAGAGTCTCACTATGTCGCCCTTGGTAGGATGCCATGGCGTCACAGCTCACAGCAACCTCAAACTCTTGGGCTCAAGTGATTCTCTTGCCTTAGCCTCCCAAGTAGCTGAGACTACAGGTGCCCACCACACCTGGCTACTTTTTGTTGCAGTTTGTTGGTTACCTGGCCTGGGCCGGGTTCGGGCTGGGTTTTAACCTGCCAACTGTGTATGTGGCCAATGCCGTCTGTGCTATGGGTGCCAAGCCAATATCAAACTTTTATATCTTAATATTTTAAACTGTCATTTTGGAATGCTGTGTACAAATGACATTTGACATTCTTCAAAATGTTGTCTCTCTCTTCCTTACTCTGACATTATTACATTCCTTTGGATAATCTCAAGGTCACATGTGTTCTTATCTTATAAAATTGAATTTGAATTTTGAAAAGATCCAAACATCATGTGTCTAGACTGATTTTCTTACATGTCTCAAACTGGTTCTGAAAGTAGAAAATTTTAGACCTTTACATCAAAGGTCTAAAGAAAGTACCACATTCTTAAAGTAATCATGCTGTGAAAAACCCCAACTCAACTGAAGCTCAATTGAATAGACATTTGAGATAGGTATTTTAAAAAACTGGACTGCTGTGAATATTTATGGAGGACAGTGAACACTTTTTTCTTTGAAGAGAAAGATTGATTACTGGGATGGTAAATATGAATATAGTAAAAGAATCAGCAAGAATTCTAAATGTTGATACTTAAGAATTAAATTATAAATACCACAAAATTTAAAGAAAAAATATTTTAAAAGATGTTTTCTATTTTCTTTAGGAATTCACTCAATATTTTTAAAAAACAGACGTAGTCACATTAACAAAGTTTGCAAGAAAAGATCAAATAGATTATAAAAATCCACTACCTTTAACAGAAACTGTTTGATGTAATTTTGTTGCAATTCCACAAATGGAATTGGCCAGTCTATTTTCATTAAGTCAACTATTAAGATGTTTTTAAATATAATTCATATTTCATGGTAAATCTACTTTCAATTTTTCCTATTTGGAACAAAAATGGATTTAAAACTCATAACTAAATAAGAAAGGCTGCTTACACTTTTACTCGGTTTTAAATCTCCAAGGCCATCAAACCATAACAAGATATTGACAGTAACCACTTCCAAAAAGTGGCATACTAAATAACATACAAAGTATTTGGAAAGAGTTATTACCTGAAATTCAAACAAAACACAAGTTAAAGTTTTAAAAAGATCATTAATATTTAATTAGTGTCACATTATGCTAATTTACAAAGTACTTATTAATATAGTAGAATTTTAGGGTAACGAGAAAAGGAACTTTTTAATAAATTTCACTTACTATCAAATTTCACACCACATTAATGTATTGATTGCCAAGTTGTCTAATTTTATACCTATTCAAATACATAATTTATACTGCTTCCTCAAATTATATACCTTATTTCAATATCCAACATGTGAAATATTTATCTGTTTGGAATTGTAAACCTTTTAAAACATATATTAAGCTCATTTATAAATTAAACAACTGAAAAATTATTAAAAAACCTTAAGTGTTTAAAACCTGGTTGAGTATAATAATTACAAACCTGATTAAATTTTGAAATACTTTAATAGTAAGAAATTTAGGCCAAAAAAAAGAAAGAAAGAAAGAAATTCAGGAGATGCAGTGGTTTCCACCTACAATCCCAGCACTTTGAGAGGTTGAAGATGGAGGATCACTTCAGGCCAGGAGTTTGAGACCAGTGTAGGTAATACACTGAGATCCTGTCTCTACCAAAAATAATTTTTAAAAATTAGCCAGGTGTGATGGTGTACACCTGTAGTCCCAGCTACTTGAGGGGTTGAGGTAGGATGATCACTTGAACCCAGGAGTTTGAGGCTGCAATGAGTTATGATCATGCCACTCTACTCCAGCCTGGGTGACAGAACAAGACTCTTGAAAAAAAAAAAAAAGAAAAAGAGGCTTGGCACCCGTAGCACAGTGATTACGGCACCAGCCACATACATCCAGGCTGGTGGGTTTGAACCCGCCTTGGGCCTACTGAACAACAATAACTGGAACAAAAAAATAGTCGAGAGTTGTGGCAGGCACCTGTAGTCCCAGCTACTTGGGAGGCTGAGGCAAGAGAATCGCTTGAGCCCAAGAGTTTGAGGTTGCTGTGAGCTGTGATGCCAAAGCACTCTACCGAGAGCAACGTAGTAAGACTCTGTCTCAAAAAAAAAAAAAAAAAAGTTAATGAACTCATACTAAATGCTTATAAAATTAAAGATAGATTGATTTATATAAAAAGAGAGTAAAGGCCTGTGCCTTTCTGCCACCATTTATTATTATCTTGTTTTTCACTCTTCAAGATGATAGAACGACTAGTGTTTCTCCACATAAATGCCACTCTACGGGACCTTTAACCAATAACCAATGATTACCAGATCTTACAGTGATCATGGTAACTTAATCAGTATTCTAGAATGGTGCAAATTTCAGAAAAGAAGATGTTTTATTTAGTTATATAATCATTGCAACAATTGTTAAATTTAAGGAGACTAACACCAAGTTTACTAATGTCCTCCTAAGATATGTTCAATATTTACTCCATTATTAGACAAACCACTTTTGCAATTTATTTTGAAAAGATCAGAACTTCTTCTAAAAGCAAAATGACTGTGTAACTTTGACCCACAAGACCTTGGGAAAATGTGAAAGCCAGTGATTTTCAAACGGACTTTAACAAATATTCAATAATTTAGCATAGTCACATCTGCAAGGTACATTTTCTGTTCTAATATTTCTATAAGTTATTTGTTATTTTAGCTAAAAGTTGTTACATTAGCTAAAATTTTCAAAAACTATGTTGAGTTATAGCATACTAATGGTCATAACCATCCCTGACACGTTATTATTTGAAATGGTTTCATCATTTAGTATATTGGCTCTTAAACTCCTATTTTTTTTTTTTTTTGAGACAAAGTCTCACTATGTCACCCTTGGTAGAATGCTATGGCGTCATACTTCACAGCAACCTCAAACTCTTGGACTCAAGGGATTCTCTTGCCTTAGCCTGCCAAGCAGCAGGGACTACAGGTGCCCATCATAATGCCAGGCTATTTTCTTTTATTGTTTTTGTTGCAGTTGTCATTGTGTTTAGCTGGCCCGGCGGGTTCGAATCTACCAGCCTCAGTGCATGTGGCTGGCACCATAACGACTGTGCTACAGGCACCAAGCCTGGCTCTAAACTCTAAACAATCCTTATCAAGATATTGGCTTTTGGCTTGGCGCCTGTAGCTCAGCAGCTAGGGCACCAGCCACACACATAAAACCAGGGGTTCGAATCCAGCCCAGGCCTGCCAAATAACAATGACAACTACAACCAAAAAATAGCCAGGCATTGTGCCCTGTAGCCCCAGCTACTTGGCAGGCTGAGACAACAGAATCTCTTAAGCCCAAGAGTTTGAGGTTGCTGTGAGCTGTGATGCCACAGTGCTTTACCCAGGGTGACACAGTGAGACTCTGTCTCAAAAAAAAAAAAGAAAGAAAAGAAAAGAAAAGAAAAGAAAAGAAAAGAAAAGAAAAGAAAAGAAAAGAAAAGAAAAAGAATGTCAGCTTTAGGCTCAGCGCCAGCAGCACAGTGGTTACAGTGCCAGCCACATACATAGCTGGGGCCAGTTTTGAACCCGCTAGCTGTGAGCTATGATGCCTCGGTACTCAGCTTTAACATACTGATAGTAGGTGACCTCTAATATATAGTTACAGGGAAAAAAGAGGTAGTATATGTAGAATATTATGTATGGCATGATAATTTCTGTGTTCTCAAAAAGTGTAAATGTTTATAAGCATAAATGTTTATTACAGCATGATATGGTTTTGTAAGGATACATAGAAAACTGGTTGCTTCTGAGAAGGGGAACAGAGAGTAGGACAGAATAGAATGGCAAACAAAATTTCACTGGATAGCACTTCTGAATTCCAAATTATGTACAAGTATTTTAAAAAAATTTTTTTTTTTTTTTTTTTTTGAGACAGAGCCTCAAGCTGTCATCCTGGGTAGAGTGCTGTAATATCATAGCTCACAGCAACCTCCAACTCCTGGGCTTAAGCAACTTATGGGCTCAAGTCACTCTCTTGCCTCAGCCTCCTGAGTAGATGGGACAACAGGCGCACAATAAAACACCTGGCTACTTTTTAGAGGCAGGGTTTAACTCTAGCTCAGGCTGGTCTTAACCTCATAAGCTCAGTCAATCCACCCGCCTCGGCCGCCCAAGTGCAGGATGACAGGTATGAGCCATCATGCCAGGTCCCTGGAAAACATTTATTTTTATAATAATCACTAATGTAAAGGCCTCCAAAAGTACTGAAAAAAAGACAAGATTTCTCTAATTCAAAATTTTTTAAAAAAATACTTTTATATTAAGGTAAAATATTCTCCTTTAAAAATTCTAAAAATCAGACAAAAGATATAAATAAGAATAAAAATCACCAATTATGTCAATACTCAGACATAACAATCATTTTATTTATACTATTTTAGAGGTATGACTCATCATCCTGATATGTACTTTTATATTCTGCTTTTCAAGTTTACATTATCATAAAAACTCACAAGCCTCGCTTTTAATTGCTAAATATATTTCATTATCTGTCATAATCATTTCCTCGGCGTTGAACAAATATTGATTCTAACACTGGTTTTTTTTTTGAGATAGAGCCTCAAGCTGTTGCCCTGAGTAGAGTGCCGTAGCATCACAGCTCATAGCAACCTCCAACTTCTGGGCTCAAGTGATTCTCCTGCCTCCACCTCCCAAGTAGCTGGGATTACAGGCGCCTGCCACAACGCACGGCTTTTTGTTTATTGTTGTTGCAGCCATCATTGTTGTTTGGCAGGCGCAGGCTGGATTTGAACCTGCCAACTCAGGTGTATATGGCTGGCGCTTTAGCCACTTGAGCCACAGGCACCGAGCCTAATTCTAATTTTTTACTACCATAAATATCTCACTAGATAACTCTTGATATAAAGTATTTTATATATTTATGATTTTTCCTTAGGATAAACTCCTGTTAGCAGAATTGCTGGTTCAAAAGACATAAACATATCTTGGCTCTTGATGCCTTCTGCCAGATTGCTTTCCAAAAAAATACATGGACTGATGCGAGGCCTGTAATTCTAATATTCTGAGAGGCTAAGGTGAAAGGATTGCTTGAGCTCAAGAGTTCAAGACTAAGACTCTGTCTCCACCAAAAATAGGAAAAGTTAGCCAGGCATGTGAAGTATACCTGCAGTTCCAGCTACTTGAGAAGCTGAAGCAGGATGACTGCTTAAGCCCAGGAGTAGGGATTACTATGAGCTATGATGACACCACTGCACTCTAGCTGGGGCAACAGAGTGAGACTACTACCAGCAAAAAACAAAAAACAAAAATATGATACGAGACAGCCATATCACACTGTCTTTTTTTCCCCTTTCTTTTCTTTTCTTTCTTTCTTTTTTTTTTTTCTCTCCAGTTTTTGGTTGAGGCCGGGTTTGAACCCGCTACCTCTGATATATGGGACCAGCACCGTTCTCCTTGAGTCACAGGCACCACCTTTTTTTTTTTTTTCTTTTTAACTCCAGCTCACATGACAGGCAAAAACTGGTGTCAATAGCTATTGTTCTGGTATCTCTCATTATGAGGAGGCCAAATATCTTTCCACGTGTTTATTAGTTATCTGCATTTTCTTCCTTATGAATTGTTCCTTTTCATTAGTTCATTTATCAAAGTCTAAGTACTTTACCAATTGATTTATGTATAATTTCTTCTATTATATTAAGCTCAGAAAGTCTTTTATTGGCTTTTATACCTAGTAATAGTTTAATAACACATCAATAAATATTTCCTTCCATGTCCTCACTAACATAATACCTATTCAATCTCTGGCTATACATCCAAATCATCTATGGAGAATTCACCACAGAGAACTGGATTCAGTTAGTAGAAAACAGAACCAGGTAAATGTATTTTTAAGAAACTGGGCTGGGCAAGGTGACTCATGCCTGTAATCCCAGCACATGGGAGGCCGAGATGGGAGGACTGCTTGAGCTCACAGGTTCGAGACCAGCCAGAGCCAGAGAGAGACCCCATCTCTAAAAATAGCCTGGCGTTATGGCGGGCACCTGTAGTCCCAACTACTTGGGAGGCTGAGGCGAGAAGATCACTTGAACCCAAGAGTTTGAGGTTGCTGTGAGCTTAGACGCCATGGCACTGTACCAAGGATGACCAAGTGAAACTGTCTCAAAAAAAAAAAAAAAAAAAAAAAAAAGAGGGTCAGGTGTGGTGGCTCACGCCTATAATCCCAACATTTGGGAGGCTGAGGTGGGTGGGTAGATTGCCCTGAGCTTACAAGTTCGAGACCAGCCAGAGCAAAACCCCACCTCTAAACCCCACCTCTAAAAATAACTGGGCATTGTGGCAGGTGCCTGTAGTCCCAGCTATGGGAGGCTGAGGCAAGAGAATCGCTTAAGCCCAAGAGTTTGGGGTTGCTGTGAGCTATGACACCATGGCACTCTACCAAGTGTGACAAAGTGAAACTCTGTCTCAAAAAAAAAAAAAAAAAGAAAAGAAAAGAGAAGAAACTGAAACTGAAACTGAAAAACCATGCATTATATTCTAGAGTAGAATGGTCCATATTTTTTGGTCTGTTTGCTTGCTTAAAGAGACTATAGAGTAACAGGAAGTATAAATCTTTCTTTCTAAACCCCAATTTCCTTAGAATAAGACTCTGGTGGCCCAAAAGTTGCAATGAACCTCTTTCAAAAGTTCTTAATCTGCTAACAATGAGGGAAAAAATAACATGCAATAAACTTCTTTGGAATAAGTAAAGTGACACAAGATTTTACAAGTCATGTCTCTTACCTGTTTGGAGAGTACTAGGAAAAGATAGGGTGACTTTCTCATCTTCATTCTGATAGTTAAATCCTGTAGCATGTATTTCTGAAATGGGAAAAAGAAAATTACTTCACAAATCTAACTAGACTGATAAAACCAAATCCAGACTAGAAATTAACATTATCAATGGCAAAATCTCTACTAAAATTAAAATTCTTAATTTAGGAAATTAAGCTCCTATTAACAAGAATATCATTTCAAATTAACCTATTTTAGGCTATAGGATCTAAGTTAAACATGCTCTTTAAAAATAATTTCACATTCTATGACAGGGAACCATGGCTCACATCTGTAATCCTAGCACTTTGGGAGGCCAAGGCAGGAGGATTGCTTGAGCTCAGAAGTTCGAGATCAGCCTGAGCAAGAACAAGACCCCATCTCTACTAAAAATAGAAAAACTACCCAGGTGTTGTGGCAGGTGCCTAAGTCCTGTTAGCCCACCTATTTTTTTTTGTTGTTGTTGTTGTAGTTGTGATTATTATTTAGCTGGCCCGGGGCCAGGTTTGAACCTGCCAGCCTCAGTGTATATGGCCGGCGCCATAACCACTGTGCTACTAGCACCCAGCCCCTGCAAATGTTTTTTTTTAAAATACACAAAGAGCTGGCAGTGATGGTACACAAATCTACTTAAGAGGGTGAGGCCGGAGGAATGCTTGAGTCTAAGAGCTCAAGGCCAGCCTGGACAACAACAGCAAGACACTGTCTTATCATTGTTGGGGAATCATTGAGGGTAAAAAGAACCAGGTTACCCTGCTTACATTTGTTAGGTAAAGTTCCTCTTCTAACTGTGCCCCCCACAAGAGGTATATTACACACTGTGACCCTCCACCCCCCACAAAAAAATTTTAATCTTACAATATAAAGAAACAAAAAGCGAAGGTACCACAAGATAACCATTTTTTACCTTTCACATTAACAAAGATTTTTCAAAATCTGAGAAATTATGATGACTAAGTGTGTTTGATAAGGCGATGGATATGGCTGGGCGCTTGTAGCTCAGATGCCAGGGCTAGCTAGCACATACACCGGAGCTGGTAGGTTCGAACCCAGTCTAGACCTGCCAAACAACAATGACAAGTACAACCAAAACATAGCCAGGCGTTGTGGTGGGTACCTGTAGTCCCAGCTACTTCGGAGGCTGAGGCAAGAGAATGGCTTAAGCCCAAGAGTTTGAGGTTGCTGTGAACTGTGACACCACAGCACTCTACTGAGGGTGACATAGTTGAGACTCTGTCTCAAAAAAAATAAAAAATAAAATGGTGATGGATACTGGTACAAACTCCAAAAAGTACAATTCAACAATACTAATTAAAATTATATTAAATTAAAATTATGCACACCCTCTGACACAGCATTCCCACTTCCAGGAATTTATCCTACAGATACCTTCTCATATGCTCAAAATTTTGTGAGATATTTACAAGGTTGTTCACTGCAGTTGAAATTCCATTTAAATGCTCATCAGTGGCAGACTGGCTTAATAAATTATCAAAAATTTATTCCATGAAATACTATCTAACCAAAAACAGAGAAAGCCCTTTATGTGCTGGTTTATAACAAGTTACAAGATAAAGTACAGAATAGCTTTTCCTTAGATGCTACATTTATATTAAAAAGGAAGTTTACAATTAACTAAGATTGGTATTCTATCAGGAATTTAACAGATAAGACCAGTCTTAAATTTAGAATACTATTTTTTCTTCCTTACTCAATTTAAATAACCTTTTAATATTAGCCTTCTGCACACATATACACATGCACTCTCTCTCCATCAAAAAAAGCCTGCCTATAGTAATATTTGCACTATGCTAACTTTGCACTCAGAGGTACCTCTATACTCGAGTATAAGCCGACCCAAGTATAAGCCGACCCCCTTAATTTTACCCTAAAAACTGGGAAAACTTAGTGACTCGAGTATAAGCCGAGGTGTAAAATGCAGCAGCCACTGGTAAATTTCAAAAAAATAAAAATATATACCCAAAACAATTACAATAATTGAGTAATCAGTAGTTTAATGCTTTTCAATATTTATTGCTAAAGAAAAACTGTAAACTAGCAACAACTTTAAAACTTTAAATAAAGTGCAGAAAACTGCAGCTTAACAGGTAATCAAGCTGTGGGTTAACTAGTTCAGGGGAATACAGTTCAGTTCAGCCGCGACTCGTGGACTGAGCTGAAGCACCGCCCCCTCAAGCAGAGGGCAGAAGACGACTGGAGACTACGTCCATTTGATTAGGTGCACGCACACCGAATCAAATAACCTGTATGACCAGAGTATAAGCCCAGTTGGGGTTTTTCGGCACAAATTTTGTGCCAAAAAAACTCAGCTTATACTCAAGTATATATGGTATGGTCCCACTTTGGGGAGGGCCGAAAGAAGATGGGAAGGAGAAACAGAGGTCACAAAAGTAACGGAGATACTGAAGCTTAATGCCATGGAGCTTTCTTGTGCGACCGGAATTATTTGAAATGCTAAATATATATTAAAAATATATGTATCTTAATCCTCATAGCATTGTCATTAGCTCCATTTTACAGATGGGGCAAACTGACACTCTGAGATGATAAATAAATGCCCAAGGGAGGGAGGGAAGGACAGAGGGAAGGAGAGAAGGAAGGAGCAGGGAGGGACTAACAGATGATAGATACAATTAAAGGATAAAGATCAGACAAATTAGACAAATGGATACATAGGTAGGTGATAGATGGATGGATAGAGATGACAGAAGGTAGAGACAGAGATCAGATAAATTTGACAGAATTCAAATAAAGGAGACAGGTAGGTAGATGGATAGATGGTAGACAGAGAGGGATGATAGAGATTAGACAGATAAAGGCAGATGGACGGATAGACGGCCAGATAGATAGCTGGGAGGTAGGCAGATGGGTAAATGATGGATAGACAGACAGCAACCCAACTCCAAAACCAGAGCCCTCAACCCCACACTTTTCTGCCTCTACTTGGGCCATGGGGAAGTTAATGAGACACGGCTGAAATATAAAACGAGAGCGGAAGCCAGAGGCGATGGTAGGAGCGCCTCATTTTTATAAGTAGTTTTGCACTGATACTCTATTCTTACAGGGGGTTAGTTTGAATGGGGGTTTGCTGAAGGAGGTGAGTTTGAAGTCAATTTGAAATGACTGAAGGAACTAAATATTGAAACATGCAGACGACCACAGGAAGCACGTCTGTGGAGGACCTGGAACTGGGAAAAACAAAGATTCAGAGGGGATTTGAAAGTGCGAAGATGATTTGAGGAGTTAGACGTTTTCTTTTTCTTTTTCTTTTTTTTTTTCCTTCCCCTCTCAGATCTAATGTAGGGACAGATTTTCAAAAACACAGGTTGTACAAACTGCCTCTCTTTGATATCCACAAGGAGCTCGTTGGGAATGCAAAGCAGCTCGCCCAAGGAGCATCTTCTTTCCTTGGTGGGCGATGAGCCCAGGCTCACACTGTAGTCAGGGAGTGGAATTAAAACAGAAAGAGGCCCATGCCCAGTGATTTAGACAGGAATGATGGCAATTCACACCAAGCCGTCTAACAAGGAAACGTTTTTCATTATCCTCTGTTTGCAAAAAGAGAGAGAAAAAAAATATGTAGCTTTAGAAAACTAGATAACCAGCCCCAAATAAATTCTGAGTCAGGAAAACTGTTCCTTCTCAGACGGGTCACTCTGCCAGGATGTCCCCAGCTGGCTCCTGCAACCACCTGTATTGTCATGGATCCAAACCTTCCAGCCTTTTCTCCGGAACAGTGTCTTTTCTCGAAACAGTGTCTTTCAGAGGTACTCAATTGATTTTGAAAAAGATAAGAGGCAAAAACTCTTTGAAAGTACATTGAAATTGTTCTGTATGCTGTTGGTGGTGACAGTTACACAGCTGTATGTGTCCATCAGCATTCACAGATGTGTATACCCAATTTAAATAACAGTTAAAGGGAGAGGAGGAAATCTTGAAACTTCTCCCTAGACAGGACAGGCTTTAAAAAAAAAAAAAAAGGAAGGGTCTATCCTTCCTGAGTGTCTGCCCACACATGAGCTGATTAAGTACCTCACTTCTGGGTGGCTGACGAGTCACATCTGAGAAAACTAGTCCTGTTTTGGGGACTGGTGAGTTCCATGATATCACGCTCTGACTCTGTTCTAGCCCAAGTGTTCCCTGGGGGCCTTCCTGGGCTGTCTCTCTTCTCCAAGCTGCAATTGACAGGCTGTGCAAGTGACCCTATAAACATGCTAATGAATGAATAGACAACTAATTACCTTGTAAATATGCATGATAAGCACAGCCCTCAGATTCCTCAGCAGTGAGCCAAATGTCCGAGGTCCTCTTGCTTCTTTCCTGTGCATGATGAAAAAACATGTGACAGGGGGACAGTGGAAGCTCAGGCCTCTTATTCTCAGAGGCAAGTTTTTTAGTGAGGGAGGAGGGAAAAAACTCATGTCCTGGCAGTGGACGCTTTGTAAAACACGTTTTCAGTAAGAAAAAATAAATAAATAAATAAAGAAGAAAAGAAAAGAAAAGAAAAGAAGAATTCAGCCATGAAGCATAAGCCATCCCTAGTTTCCGCACTCAAACAAAAACAATAAACCAGACCACTTGATTGAAATTCTCCAGCCAGATGCTATATTATTTTTTAAATGATTTTTAAATAGTGCCCCCCTCCTTTGTGTATTTATCATGAAGCACAATCATCTCTTTGGTTCCCAAAGATTTTAGGGCTTTAAACTTTCTTAAGGGCTAGGCGTGGTGATTCACACCTGTAATCCCAGCACTTTGGGAGGTTGAGGCAAAAAGATCACTTGAGGCCAGCAGTTCGAGACCAGCCTGAGCAACATATTGAGCTCTTGTCTCTACAAACGATTTCAGAAGTTAGTGGGGCATTGTGGGGCAGGACTGTAGTACCAGCCATTCACGAGGCTGAGGAAGGAGGATTGCTTAAGCCCTGTGAGCTGTATGACACTACTACATTCTGGCTGGGGCAACAGAGCGAGAAAAAGAAAAAGAAATCACCAAAATAAGAGCAGAATTAAATGAAATTGAAATCAAAAGAATTATACAACAGATCAATAAATCAAAAAGTTGGTTTTCTGAAAAGGTCAATAAAAGAGATAAACCTTTTGGCCAACCTAACCAGGAAAAAAAGAGTAAAATCTCTAATCTCATCAATCGGAAATGACAAAGACGAAATAACAACAGACTCCTCAGAAATTAAAAAAATCCTTAATGAATATTACAAGAAACTTTATTCTCAGGAATATAAAAATCTGAAGGAAATTGACCAATACTTGGAAGCACATCACCTTCCAAGACTTAGCCAGAATCAAGTAGAAATGTTGAACAGGCGCATATCAAGTTCTGAAACAGCATCAACCATACAAAATCTCCCTAAAAAGAAAAGCCTGGGACCAGATGGCTTCACGTTAGAATTCTACCAAATCTTTAAAGAGGAACTAGTACCTATATTACTCAACGTGTTCCAAAATGTAGAAAAAGAAGGAAGACTACCCAACACATTCTATGAAGCAAACATCACCCTGATCCCCAAACCAGGAAAAGATCCAACAAGAAAAGAAAATTATAGACTAATATCACTAATGAATATAGATGCAAAAATATTCAACAAGATCCTAACAAACAGAATCCAGCAACACATCAAACAAATTGTACATCATGACCAAGTTGGTTTTATCCCAGGGTCTCAAGGCTGGTTCAATATATGTAAATCTGTAAGTATAATTCAGCACATAAACAAATTAAAAAACAAAGACCATATTATTCTCTCAATTGATGCAGAAAAAGCTTTTGATAATATCCAGCATCCCTTCATGATCAGAACACTCAAGAAAATTGGTATAGAAGGGACATTTCTTAAATTGATAGAGGCTATCTACAGCAAACCCACAGCCAATATCATACTGAACGGAGTTAAATTGGAATCATTTCCACTCAGATCAGGAACCAGACAAGGCTGCCCATTATCCCCATTGCTTTTTAACATTGTAATGGAAGTTTTAGCCACCGCAATTAGGGAAGAAAAGGTGATCAAAGGTATCCATA